>RJWT010010820.1:0-23823 GCA_004365215.1 Cuniculus paca | reverse complement strand
AGGTGCTTAGGCCACTGAGCTAGACCCCTGGCCCTTGTCTTTTTGAGACAGGGTCGTACTATGCTGTTCAGGCTGGCCTTGAGCTTACTTTGTAGCCCAGGCTGGTCTCAGACTCATAACGATCCTCCTGTCTCAGCCTCCCAAGTGCTGGGATTACAGATGTGAGCCACCATGCCCGGTTAGATCTCTTTTGCCACTGATAAACTGTGTGCCCTTAGGCAAGTCCTTCCAACTCTCTGGACTTAGTTTTGACATCTGTAAAATGAGAGTGATAACTGAGTTGTAAGGATTAAATAAAGCCTTCAGAGCAGTGCCTGATACTATGTAAGTACTCTACAAATGTCAGCTATTATTGTTTTTATAAGACACTTAACTTGAATCTTATAGTTAGGGGTTTGAATTCCAGTTACATTATAAATTAACTCTGAGATCTTGGGTGATGTACCTGAGATTTGTTATTTCCAAAAGTATAACAAGTATCCTCCCTTAGGATTATTGTGATTACTAAATGAATAGAATACATTTAGCACACTACCTAGAACATAGGTCAGCAAATGACACCCTACCCTGGTACTAGTCAGCTCCACAGTACTGTAACAAAATACTTGAGATAATCAACTTAAAAAGGGGAAAGGTTTATCTCAGATCATAATTTTGGAGTTTTCAGAACATACTCAGTTGGCCCTGTTGCTTTGGGTCTTGGCGGTAGGCAGCTTGTCACGGTGGAAGTATGTGACAAGGAAGCCCACTCACCTCACAGTCAGGAAAGAAAGAAAGAAAGAAAGAAAGAAAGAAAGAAAGAAAGAAAGAAAGAAAGAGGAAGAGACTGGAGTCCCACAATCCCCTTCAAGGGCAGACCTCACATGACCTACCTCCCCACCAAGCCTCTTAAAAATTTCGCCAAACTTCCAATAGCACCACAGGCTGGGGACCAAGCCTTTAACACATGGGCCTTTGGGGGACGCTTATCCAAACCCTGGCAACCTGTTTTTATAAATAAAGTTTTATTTGAACACAGTCACTCATTTTCCTTTAAGCACTGTTTGTACTCCTTTATGTAAGTGCTCATTAAACTCTAGCTGACGTTATTAGCAAGTCATTGTAATTGTAATTCCCACATTGCTTCACTAAAGAGTTTGAGGCCATACTTGTAGGCACAGGCAGCTACTAAGATTTTCTAACCGGAGCGCATTTTAAAGGCCTTCTGTGATGGGGATGAAATCTCTGAACATTGTCTTGTTTATGGGCATTTTTAGAAAAGAAAACTAGGAGCAATATTTAGTAGTGTCACACACCTTCCCCTTGCCACATCTTTATTTTTTCAAGGATTATCAGAAGCTAGAGAGCTGTCCCTCTTTGGGCTCCACTGATTCATTCTACCAGCGAGTAAACTTTCCTTCCTTCCTGGGTGCACGGCCCACTTGTCCTGCCCTAAGGAAGCCCTGGCTCGATTTCAGGGACCCAGAGCTGTCTGATCATTAGACGAAGGCATTCAGCTCTGCAGGAACTGAATTCGTAGCCTCTTGCTATATTGCATTGCTGCTGGCCCACACATAGGGGCTTGCGCAGGGTCCTGGGAGCCGCCTCAGGCTTCCAGGCCTGGAGAGGCAGCATTTTCCCCGATGCTCAGCAGACAGGCCTGTGTCCAGGAGGAGCAGGGAGGGCATGAGTGTGTGCTGGGCAGGTGGTGCGGGGGAGAGGCAGGAGCCAGCACGGCAGTGCCCTACTGACCCAGTGTACAGGCAGGCTATGCTAACTCAATTTTTACTCTGTGTTCTGGACACTGCTCCACCTTCCTCAGACGTGCAGCCGTTAAAATACTAATGTCTGGCATGTGGCAAACATTTCAAGTATGCTGGGACTTGCGAGCTGTTGAGCCGGGCCTTGTTGACAGAGGACCTCACCTGGGTATTGTTTGCTATGTAAATGCCAAGGATTCCTCCCTGAGGTTGGAACCCGCTCTTCTCTCCTGTGCTCATTCCCTCCTGTGCCTGGGTGGGTAAGGCGGTTCCTTCCCTGTCCATTCCCCCTTCCCTCCCAGGGCTACCCGGCTGTATTTGAGTGCTAGCTGTCAGGAAGCATTTGAAGGACATTGTCCGTAAGGACAACTCTGGAAGTACCCTGAGGCCAGCTCTGTGCCTGGCACTGGACTGGGCACTGTGGAAGGTGCAGGGCCAAGTGGACATGGCTATTCACTGCCCCCCAGAAACCTACTGTGCCCAAAGGGGTTGACACTGGTCACCAGTACCAGAATACAGCATAGAGCAGGACAGGCAGGATGGTGCCTGGCATGCACAGTACCCCTCCCATGTCCATCCCAGCCATTGCTGGTTGCTAGTGACAATAGTGATGGTATTTTTTTTTTCCTGAGGTCCCAAACAGGCATGTAGCCCTTATCAACACAGGAAGACACCTCCAGTCAATTGGAACCAGCCTGAGATGGAACCAATTTGTTGTCCCCAGTGGAGGAGAGGATGAGCAATATAAGAGAGATTCAGATGAATGAGAGGGGCCCTGAGCGGGGAACAAGCCTTTCCAGATGGGTGGAAGCCCTCCAGAGAGGTGAGGCCTTGTGGAAGAGGCGGCCTTGGTGGGGAGGGTGGAATATGCTTAGGGAAGGACAGGGAAGGCAGAGGGCAAAGTTTGAGCAGGGCTGAGGGGCAGGGACACTTAGGCAAGGAGTGACAAGGATCCCAGGCATGGTGACTCCATTAAGGCTGTCCCTCAACTCTGGCTCTCCCCCAACTCTGGCTTTCCCCAAGAGTGATTCTTTACCAGATAAAAACCTCAGGAAGCTAGGCATGTGCACACCTGTGATCCCTGCACCAAGGGAGGCTGAGGCAAGGAGGAGTGTCAGTTCAAGTCCCTCAGGGGCAACTTAGGGAGACCCTGTCTAAAAATTAAAATTTATTAAAAATTATTTTTAAAAATATTATTTTAAAAAATAATTAAAATTAAAAATAAATAGAAAGAGGGGAGATGTAGATCAGTGGTAGAGTGCCCTTGGGTTTGACAAAAATAAAAAGAAAGTTACCTCGAGAGAACCTTCTTTCCTCTAGAAGTCTCTAAAACAACTGCTCCCTCCCGAACTAAACAGCAAGCAACTGGCAAGCCCCAGTGTTGGGGGTGTGTCTGACATCACCAACCATCTGGCCTAAGGGTTGCTAGACATTGTCCAAAGGGGACCAGAAAACAAATGTTTTAGGCTGTGGAGGCCTTAAGGTCTCTGTCACAACCACTCGCCATGCTGTTATAATATCCCAGCCACCGTAGACAATCCCTGGAAAAGTGGGGGTGGCTGTGTTTAAAAAAGCATAAAGCTCTTGTGGACACTAAAATTTGAATTTCATGTAGTTTTAATATATCACAGACTAATACTGTTTTTAACCCATAGCCCTCAGGTTGCACCAAACAGGTAGTGGGCTGGACTTGAATCCCGGACCAGATGGAATTGCCATGCTCAGATGTGACAAGCACTTCGGGCTGCTGCTGGCTCCCAGCGGCTGCCCTCTCCACTGTCACCAGGTGTACTCCTGTTCCAACAGGGTGGGCTGCTTCTGTAGAGCTCACCGCTGTGACATGGCCGCAGCTCACCTCTGTGAGAGTAAAGGGAAGAAGGGGAGAAATGGTCAGGTTAAGCTTTTAAAGAGAGAAATCCCAAGTTTTTATACAGGCACAAGTCTGAAAGCTGCCTTTACTATATCCCACAGACCTCTCCATAATGAGTGTCAAAGAAGATCAAAGATAAAGGCATTGAGGCCCAGAGAGGGCCAGCACCTTGCTCAAGGTTGTTCAGCTGCTCAGTAGTTCAGCTGTGCCCAGAGCCCTGCTTTCCAGGGACAGATTCTTTCCTCCGCCGACTATGAGATAAAAGGGTCTCCAGGTTAAGCATCTTCTTGCCCCCTGGCTCCGGGCTGACAGGGGCACCCCTGGCCTTTGCTACCATTACTGTTCATGCCCACTTGCAGCTGCCTCTCTCTGCAAAGGGTACAACCACCAGGCTCCAGCATCAGGGTGGTAAAAGGAAAAGTAAAACATGATAAATTGCTGCTAATGCTGCTGGGTGACTGAGATAAAGGCTTGATTGTGTGGGCAGCATAAATCAACACCCTGAGCTGGATGGGAAATAAAGCAATAATTTAAACCTATTTTCAGGGTCTTGTGGGCCGAGTGACTGACCAGGAATTGATATCCAAGGGTAGAACAATGGGTGGGAGAGGGTGATAGGTAGTCAAACTGCACCAAGTAGATATCTCTGTACTCCTCCAGACTTGTCGAAGCCTGCCGGGTGAGCTCTGGGCAGAACCGTAACGCCCGGCCCTGCACTAGAAAGAGGTCCCTATAATCCATGTGCCTGTCTTCCCCAGACAGCCCACCCACTCACGGCCTCAGCCCCTCCTCCAGGCATCCCAGCCACTTCCTCATCACACATGGTGGAGGAGCTATTTCTGTTAGGTCCTGTGCTGGGCACAAAGCATTAAAAATGCACAACACAAGCTGGGCATGGTGGCCCTAGCCTGGAATCTCAGATAGTTGGTGGTCTGAGGAAGGAAGATCATAAATTTGAGGCCACCTTAGGAAATTTAGCAAGACTCTTATCTCGAAATAAAATAAAATGTTCCACAGGTGTATCTCAGAGATAGAGCACTCGCCTAGCCTGGACAAGGCCTTTAGTTGGATTCCCAGCACACACACACACACACACACACACACACACCAGGAGAAAATTAGCAGATTACAGTTTTCATGTGAACAAGGACTATGGCTGTCCTGTTTGCCAGCATATTCTCATGACTAGCATGGCGCATTACACAGCGAGTGCTCAATATGTTTTCTTTGAAGAAGAGAATGACCGAACAACACAAAGTCTCAAAGAACATTAGCTTCCGTGTAGACTGGACCGTGGCAGGGATCAAGGAAGCAGAGAAGAAGTGAGATGTCTAGTTTGTCCTGGGAAATCTCAGGAGGGTTAAGGAGCACTGAAGAAGACAAGGCTGAGCTGAGTGTGGAAACAAGAGTAGAGTCTTCAAGGAAGCAAGGGGAAAGGGAACTCCAGGTAGAAGAACCAGCACATGCAAAGTACCGGGTGAGGGATCACTGCCATATCCATAAGTTAGAGTTTCCATTTTCTTTCTAATTAATTAATTAATTAATTAATTTTTAATAGGCAACTAAAATTGTTTGCATTTATCATGTGCTACAACATGATGTTTTGAAATCTTAGTTTCTGTTTTTAATTCCTATCTCCCTACACTTGGCTTCCTCTTCCTGGTCCTGGTCACCTTTGGGCATCAGTGACCCATATGGTTGGGAGGGTGAGCATGGTCTAGGAATGGTGTGGTGTGATTGAAAGACCCTTGCATCAGGAGCCTAGGCTTTGTGGCCCAGTTGTTTAATTTTGTAGCTAAGTGGGGGTGGGAATTCCCTTCAACTCTTTCATGTTCTTTTCCTCCTGTGGAAAATAGCAAGGTAGGATGTTCAATGAGGTGACCTCTAAGTCTCTGGATTTCCTTCTGGACTCTTGTCCATGCTTTAAGTGATTTCTGGGTGGGCACTACTTGCTGGCACTGAGATACCCTTTCCACTTCTAAGCAAGGGATAGGAACTTTGTAGGCTTTAATAAATGCTTGGCAGTGGGTTACTTTAGGACAGATGTCCCTGTCTTTCAGAAAAGGGAGAAAGATGAAGTTTCTCAAGAAATATGGAGCCACAGATGGTCTCATATCTTTATCCAAACTATAATAACAATAGGACAAAATTCATACAGGTACCATAGCGTTTGCCACGGGACAGGTAATAGTTCAAACACTTTAGATATATTTACTCCGCTAATCCCACAAACCCCTCTAGGATTAGGCTGAACTACTTATTAACCCCATTTCACAGAGCCTGAAATGGGGACCCAAGAAGATGGACTAACTCAGCCAGCACCGCACAGTAAGTCGTAAAGCCAGGATTTAGACTGGGCAGTGAGGCCCTAGAGGCTGCGCTGCTAACCAGTGTTCTCAGCACGGGGCTAAGCTGTCCGCGGACAGCGGAAGTGGGCAAAGATGAGGCAGCTGGCAGGTGGGCAGCTTCCTCAGCAGAAGTGCCTGGATTGTTGGGGTTCTTTCATTCCCACTACCCAGCACCCTCCTCACCTCCACACCACTGTCTATCCTGCAGAGTCAGGATGAATGGGCTCCATGGAACCTGTCAAGGCCGGACAAGGGGCCACATCTGAACCAGTGACAGAGGTCGTAAATTGTTATGTTCATTGTTTGTTTTGTTTGGTGTAATTAATGGATCTATTAAGCTCAATCAAGCTCTGACCTCCTTTATAACCATTATAAATCAGCTCCAGCGGCTCTGGAAGGGGCTGGTGTCATTTCACAGGCCTCCCTGGGAGACAGTGGTTTTTCCATGCATTGAACCTTGGAAACACTGCATAGGGTAAGGAGAGGAAAAGACCGGGATGGGTCTCCTGGGGGCTGATAGGTGGGGATGGAAGTTATCAACAAGACATTGAGAATGGGGGGGGGAAGAGCCATGGGGAAACTGAGGCAGGAAGCCTTGCTACAACTCCGACTCTAGTAACATTTAATTTTTAAATTGTTTGTTTCAGTCCTAGGCTGCAGAAAGGGAGTTGGAGGGTGAAAACAACAGAATCCCCCATATCTTATACTTTTGTCCCTAGAAATGGTTTCCTGAGGAATGAATAGAGACTCAGAAAGAGAGCTGGGCATGGTGAGGGGAGAGGAGGAGAAGATGCGAGGTGCCAGAGGAAGGATAGACCCAGAGCCTCCGGCCCAGAGCAGGGAGCCATGAGGACAATGACTGGTGTCTCTTTCCCTGCTTCGCTCTCTGCTTTGGTGAGCAGAGTGATTGAGTGTGATGGGGCAGGGTCGCAGCCGCATTCTCAGCTATTAGGATGAATGAATCCCCAGGATACCAGCAAGGATGCTGCTAGCATGCATGTGCCTTAATAATAATAAAAAGGAAACTAACAAAATACCATTCCCCATCATTAAAATGCAGAAGCAGATAAAGAGCAGCTCGTGTGTAATTACCAAAAATTCCTATTTCCATAAGAAACCGGCACTTCATAAATTTCCAACCTGAGCCTTTCTTTCCAGGGAAACTGGGTTTCTATGAATATAGAAATTCAGTAATTGCTCCCAAAACTGTGCTTTTCCATGTTAATGAATAGCAGGAGTTGCCTTTTCTTATAGCCCCAAATGGAGCAGATGCCCTCCCCAGCTCTGTATCGGTGAGCACCCACCCTGTCTGCACCCAACATTAGACCCATTTTAAGCCCCCGGGTTTGGGTTTCAGGAAGACTGATTTCTTCTTCAGGGGAAGAAGGGAGGGGAGAGGGCCTGCCAGTCAGGAGCCTAGTTCTGCATTTTCCCAATTGCATTTGTATTCTTCTTTACCAGAGGCATGCATTTTTATTTCAGTGCGATGTGTTTTTTTAAAAAAAATACAATAAAATAAATGCACTATTAGATTTAAAAATGTACAGCATTATATAGCTCATAATGCCATGGTAGATTTTAAACCTCTAAAAGCACATGCATTAGAGCAATTTTCTAAACTAATATAGCAAGAGGTCCACAAAAGCGCTGCAACATTTGATAATAGTTGCCATCTTCAGCCGAGGATAATGATGTTAACAAATGTAATGGGAGTAATGAGTGGAGATTCAAAAAGCTGCTTTTGTTTAATTTTTTTTGTAATGCAAATTCAGTTTGGGAATAAAAGAAGGGGGAATGGGGGAAAAACCCTCTTATTTGAAATGAATCCTAATCTTAACTGATGATAGGCTACTTATGAGCAGAAGTGGCTTGAATGTGAAATTAAACAATCTGGAGGTGCAATTATTAAGGTGATGGGAACAAAATTGGGAAAAAAATATAGCTTCAGAGTTGAATCTTCTTTCTTGAGCCCAGAATTACAGATGTTTGAGTAAAGAACCCCCTCATTGTCCCTGAAGTCCTCCATGCAATGTATAGTCAGGCTCTAGAGGTGCAGGCTCTTATGTCTGATTCTAGTTGACAAAGGATGGAGTCATGGCAGAGGGACCTGCCCCGAAGCTTCACCTGAGCCAGGGTCTGCTATGGGACTCTGGGAGATTTCATCAAGCCCTACAGCCGATTTCATTCAAGGATTTTAGTAAGCTAGTCTTCCCCGCTCAGTTTTCTCTTCTGTAAAATGGAGCAGTAGTTAGCATATTTGTAAGGATGGTGGCTCATGTTTTAATTCCTTAAAAAGAATAGTGGGTGGCCCAAAGCTGAGAAGCCTTTAACTTCTCTTGACCTCGTTTTTCTTTGTCCTTGGCTGAGTTCAGTCTGTGCCATGAAGCAGAAATCATCACCATGATTTCGATGCACAAAGCAAAAAAGCTTATTTCAGAACACTATCCTGGAAGCTCCTCCTGGGTAATTTAGAGGTGTGCATGATTGTCTTGATTTTCTCTAGAAGACAGGCACAGCAAAGCTGGACCTGCTGGAAATGGTTCTCCAAGGATCTTCCCATCCTGGAAGCAGGGATGGCTGGACAGCAGTCTTTACACAGCTTTATGCAATATCTGTGCAACTTTGAAGAGACACACCTCCAGCTGTATTGATAAGGGCTACCATGTAGCTTAGCTGTTAAGAGCTATTCAGCATGTTCTCTTTGAGTATGTTCTATTTCCCCAATCAGATTGTCAACTTGCATGGGGCAGAAATATTTCTGTATCTATGACATTGTCTGCAAGGGCCTATCCAGGTGCTGGACTCAACAAACATTGTCTAATTGCTGCCATTTACTGAGCCTTTGCCATATGCAGACATTTTTAAATAATGAGTATTTTAAACAACTCATTTCATTTAATAAGAACAACCTACCAGGTAGGCATTGTAAAAATTCCTGTTTTACATCTGGGGAAACTGAGTCATGGGAGTATCAAGACACAAAGAAACAGGTTGAACTTGAAGCCAGTAGTCAACCTCTCTAATTCTAGTCCCTAACAATAATGCTAGATACATGAGTGGGCCACTAAAGAGGGGTTGTGTACCTAGGACATTTGTCAGATCTGCCCCACGGCTCACAGCCAGGATGCCACGCCTGGTAGGTAGTCCAGCCCAAGGAAGGCTAGCTGCTGCCTAAAGTAGATCTTTGGGGGCAAAATGATTCTGAAGATGAGATATTGTAAAATAATATGATCTTATGAGGGTGCAGAGAAGTGGGGAATATAAGTTACAGTCACTAGCTTCCCCAACTTACAGCTTTAATTAATCTGAAATCACAATGTAGAGTTTTATGATTAGCAGGGACATCTCAATGAACAGGGAAGGAACTTTTCATGTTGATTCCAAAATGAGTCTGACAGATAAAATATCCACACAATAAACAAGGTGGTATAGAGGAAACAGAGTGAAATAAAAATTCAAGGCCATCAGAATGTAATCGATCAGCAGGACAAGACCCCTGTATCCCCTCTGGCCAGATCAGGTCTGGGGATTTAGTCTTTGCATGTTACTGAGGAGGCCCAGTCTGGGCAGGGACTCCGAGCCAGTCCTCCTCCTGCTGCCTGGGTCCATCCCCCCACTGGACTCACCTTGAGGGCTCACTGGTTTCCTCAAGGGCCTAGGTTGGGACCAGCTCCCTAGGGTTTCTTCTTTTTCCTGGGACTGGTGGATCAGACTTTCCCGTTACCTTAGCGATGCTGCTTTATTGCCTCACCTCCGGTTAAGGTTTGCCTCACAGCCAGTACTGAGAAAGCACAGACTGGAGTTTGCAATGGGGTGGGAATAGGATTATATAACCATAAACTTCTCCAAGAAGTTTATTGAAATGAAGAGCCTCTATAAAAACCCTTTTTAATCACTTATGGACTGAATGTTTATCTCCATTTCCTGCCCACCCTCCAATTCATATGTCGAAGTCCTAATCCCACATGTTACACTACTGGGAGACAGGCTTTGTAAGGAAGTAATCAGGGTTAAATGAGGTCATAGGGTGAGGCCCAGATCAGACAGTTTAGTGTCCTTACAGGTCCTTGGGTCTGTCCCATCTGCTCTGTTGGCCTGTTTGGTGCACTTGTGCACAGTGTGCCAACTCTGTCATTGGCCCCCTGCCCACGGTGCCTCCAGAGAATCTGAAAATTCCCCCATAGGAAATTGTGTGCTCCTTCTGAAAATGTAAATGCCAGCAATGTCTTAGGTGCCAGGGAAGTTATCAATTGTTCCAAAAGCAAAATGGTAGCCTTCATAGCCCTTCTGAGGCCTCCCTAACTGCCACATACTGTGTGTTTACTGTTTCCTCTCATGCTCACAGCAGTCCCTTGAGTTGGGTATTACTATTCCCAATTTGTAAGAAAGAAAACTGAGGCTCAGAGAGGTTAGGAAACTTGCCCAAAGTCAAACAGTGTTGAGTTATTTGAGAAGGACAGGAGGACATGAGGTACCTGAGTGGGAGCTTCTGTGTTCTCAGGAAGTACTTTCCAGGGGGCTGTACAAAGACAATCTTGGCACCTTTGGAGAGAATCAGTTCTCTGTCACTGCAGGTGGTTCAGCAGACGTAGGGATGGGGACCACGTCACAAAACTGTAGCTAGACAGGCCTGAAGTTCTTTTCAACTGAGTCTTCATGATAGTTAATTTGAGAAGACCAAGGCACACATGGGGAAGTGTAGGGCACAGAAAAGGGAGGTTGGAGATGTCGAAGACATGGTGCTGTCCTGGGCATCAAGCAATCCTCAAATTCACACTGCTCCCACTTTGACTTCACCCTTGCTGTGTCTACACTGGGCCTCCAGTCTCCACCTGAAGGTGTCATGGATAAGGAAAGTACTCATCATCCCAAGAGAGGAGCCAGGGGCATTGGATATGCTTTAAGGACATCTGGCCTATCTGCCTGTAGGCAGCTGGGCTGTTAAAAGGCTCCCTTGGGAAAAGCAGAGTAGGCCTGCAATAGCCTTGGGCACATCCGAGTGGGTTAGGTGAGCTGACATGGGGAGTCTTTGGCCCCATCAGGGAGAGGATGAAAGGACAGAGGGGAAAAACCTAAAAGGACTCCCAACACCTTGGACTCCATTTTTTTCCTTTTCTTTGGGACCCAGAAAGCTGATTGTATTTCTCCCTACCATGTTGTAGTTTCCAAAAGGCAGTATTTATTTAATTACCAGGGCAGGGAGTGAACTTTCCTAAACAGAGTGCTCCATCACAGGTGTCTACTTGCTGTTCGACACCTACCTTCAGGACCAAGGGCAATCATGTCTGGGATTGCCTCAAGGGCTGCCACAAAGTACAGGCTTTACAAATAACGTAAAACCCACTCAGTTGCCACAGGAAGCTCAGGCAAAACTACACCAGGCCATCTTCCAGAGCGAGAGGGAGCTGGAGTCTGTTGGCACCCATATGCACATGTGAGCCCAGGCCTATTGGTAAGGCTTTGTATTCCCATGTGAGTTGGTCATGGAGATGTGTAACTTCAGAGCTGCAACCTTGCCAAGTAATGAGACTTAAGATTGTATTCAGTCCACTGTTTTCATTTTGCAGAGGAGTAAACAAAGTTCTAATCCAAGGCCGTTAACTTGTGATCAGTGACCTCCCCAAGATCATATGTGATTTGCCTGACCAGGTCAATAGTTCTATAAAGACTCTAAGAATCTGCACTTCAACATGAAGGCCCCAGGTGGTTTGGATATTTGGATAAATGTGGGGCAAAATGAATTGAGGGACTAGCCCAAGATACCAGTAGCAAAAGTGGAGCTAGACATTGGGCTCCCTTCTTCCGTTCATGTTGGACACCTGTATATGGTATCTGCTGGACACACGAGTTTTGCACAGATGTGTCTGTGGGTGGCTTCTCCCTTCCTGGCCCGCAGTGCACCAGAACAAGTCAGTATGTGTGGCCCAGAACACATGTGATAAAGGGATTCACGGTGCAGAGGGCCTTCCCCTTTACACTTCTTCCTTCTCAGCCGTTAATCCTGCTGGATTATCTAAACTAAATACTGCATTCTGATTGCTTTGCTCCCTGGGAACAAGGCAGCCCAGAGACATGGTAAAATTAGAAGTGATCTAACTCCGGTGTCTCACTGCCCAAGGCTTCCATTTCTCCTAGTATAAAATAAGAGAGGGCGAACGGACATAACCAATCAACACGCAGAATGAAAACCTGGGCAGAACAAAAATAAAGCCGGGGAGCTAGGGAAGACCTGACATTAGTGCAGGCAGCTCCTCCTGTAAATTGGGAGGGGAAAGATGAGCCTGCTGCTGGACAGGAAAGGACCACTGAGGGGCGAGCCTGGTGTCAGGCTGACATTCAGCTTGGTATGAGGAGAGAGGCTGCCCTTGGTGGCTGAAGGGTTCTTCATTCCCTGGGGTATCCCTAAAATCAAGCTCACTGGACTGAGACACCTTCCCCCTTCTACTTGTCTCAGAAAGGGTGTGACTCAGGGATGACCATACATTCTGAAGTCACTCTGCCTACTCGATTAGCTGACAGATGTTGAAGGTGAGCCCCAGTTATAAGCACAGTTACTCTGCACGGGATACAGTACAAATCACCTGGCTGGTTTCCCATCTTCCATGCATAGAACGCTTGGGAATTTGGAGTTGGAAACTTGAGTATTAGAGCAGCAAAACATTCTGCTGTTCGAAGGTGGTAGAAAGACCAAGAAGGAGACAGGCACCTGTTTGAGATTTTTTGGGTGTCGTTCTGCTTGGAGGCAGGAAGATAGCAAGATACACAAGCGAGATGATTCAAATCTATGTTTGTCTTCCCGAGTCAGCTTTTCCTCTCTTAATGGGGGCTGTTCTTGGCCACTCCCCTAGCGGTTCTGAGCCTCAAAGAAGGCTATCGCCCATCACAGAGAACATCCACATCTGTCACACAGAACACATGTTAGTCATGGTCAGTGGTAGGGTGAGAAGAGGAAGTCTTAGCAGGAAACAAAATCTCTTCTGTGTTGTTGGGGAGCAAAAAAGTATCTTCTCTCTAGTAAAGGAAAAAATGTAATAATGTCTTTAAAAATATTCATCCTTAGATTGAACTGGCTTTCAGTTAGGATTGTCCAAGGTAAATTTCAGCTCTCAGACTGAATTTACCTATCACCCAGCACTACCCTGTCTTCTGGAGCCATATGAGTGCTCTCTGAGAATGCAAACTCATTTTAATAACAGCCTGAGCAAAATAAAATTAGAAAGGTGAATCTGCTGGAGAGAAAATCATATATTGCAAGTCAAAGGCAAGTGCACACTATTTTTAGATTCTGCATTGTAGGGGGTTATCTGCATTCCCCACCCCTCTACAGCCCCCAGACTTCCCTCCCTCAGGCATGGGTACTAAGAGTTGATGGTGCACCACACACACACACACACACACACACACACATACACGCATATCCTGGGTACATACACGTACCTTGTCAGCGCCCTACTTAGCTCAGTGCTTCTACCACCCACCTGATGTGCACAGGGGAAATGGAAACCCTTTGCTAGTGCTCCTCTGAATGAAGAGTTCTCTATTAGTCACCATCAGCCTGGCTGGGCCCCTGGTGGAGAGTACCATCCTCGCTATGAGGCACCAAAATAAATGGCTTTGAGGCACCATGGGGAAATATGCTTAGACTCGCATACAATTAAAACAATTATTAATACTTGCATTGTTCCTGGGGTGTGGGTGTGTGTGACATCTACCTTTTCCCTTTGGCTGGAGTGAAACAAGAGAGCATATGTTCTCATCGCCAGCACTCCCAGCCCAACTCACCCAGGCAAATGCTAAGTGTCATGCTAAGGGGGCCATGCTTGGCTCCCTGCCTGTGGCACCTGGTGCTTCCCTTCGGTCTGCCAGTCTACCTGCCTTGACTCACGTGATCCAGGCTGGGGAGATGGATGTCAATGTTCCAACCACAGGATCTTTGCAGACTTCAATTTTTGCCATCTATCTAAAAAAAAAAAATTGAGTATGTGTTAGGGGAAGTCAGGGAGGGTAGGAGGCCCAAGGAGACTAGTGGCTACAGATGCTCTGACCCACCTCCCTGGGTTGTAGGAAGAACAAGGAACAGATGTGTAGGTACTCTGAGCTTTACAGTGAGTAAGTCTGAGGAATGATAATTAAGGTTTTGCCTTTTGATTTTTTTCTTTTTTGGTAAATTTTATTATCATCATCTTGCCTGATTTGTTTCAGGTCATTCTGACCAGACTCTCTCCTTCCCTCTCATTTTTGCTTCCTCCTTTTCTTTTTCCTTCCTTTTTTTTTTTGTTCCATTTTTCCTTCCTGCATACTTTCTTCTTTCTTCTCCCTCATTCTCTCATTTTCTCCTTTCTTCACAGGAGTTGGGAGCAGGAACTTTGGAGTCTATTGTGTGACCTAGACAGGTTATTTATTCTCCTAATCCTCAGTTTTCTCATCTGCATAGTGGGATAATATTACTTGTGAGGGTCCAGCCAGGTCATTTGAGTGCGAGTTGGGCCGTGCACTCAACTGGAGAGGTAGTGGTGATAGTAGTGGTTATTATTATTCTCTCTTCCCAACTTCCTGGGGCTGAAGTGCTGAGCCACGCTCTGGAGACAGACATTCTGTCCCCAGGGCACCCACAGTCTTGGGAGGTAACAGTCTTGCCCTGAGGTAAGGTAATTTAAAGATATCAGATTCTGGCTGAGGTTGGGCTGGCTGAAAGGGAAACCTTGCTTTCCAGGTCTTTGAAAAACTCAGAAGCAGGTGGAGGTTTACATTCTGAGTTTGGATGACAGGATGGGTTAATGGGTCTAAAATCCATTTGTCACTTGGGAACCAAGGTTTCCTGGGACCAGAAAACTAGCAACCACAGAAACACAGTTGGTTTCAGTGTCAATATTTGCCACATGGTGAGTAAACAAAATCTCCAGGTCACAATCCAGCTGTCGGGCAGGGGCTTGTTGTGTTCACTGGGCTACGCTCTGAACAGCAGACAAAAGAATTCCAATAGCAGGAAGAACAAAAAGTATCTTCCCGGTTCCCCCTTCGACCTAAAGGTCGATGGTACAGACAGCCTGGATGACTCTGAGATGAAACAGCCCTGGGGTAATTGAGAGTCGAAGATTCCGCTTGCAGCAAGGTGCCTTCAGAATCTTGGATTTGCATCAGGGAGTTACCCCGAGGGCCACTGCCTCCCTTCCCAGCGGTTATGGGTCACCCAGGCTGTGTACCAGAGCCCAGATCTCTTTATCTGCATCTTGATGGCATGAGCCAACACTGCAACCACATTTTCACAGAAACTGCAAGTTTGTGCTGCTAATTTAAGAAAGTTGCAAATTCAAACTTACCAAGTAGACAAATTAAGAGGTTACTATTTGCATTCCAGAAACTCTCCTATTTTACAACAGGAGTGAGCCACAAGAATCCTTTAATGACTGGCTTCCTCTGGATCATTCTGGGGTTGATGTAGATGTGACAGAAGCTTTAGGAAAAGACAAACAAAGGGAAAGAGTTAGAACCACTGTTGATGTTTCAATAGATGGAAATTAAGATAAAACATCTCAGCTATAATAATGAAATTCAAAGGGAATCAAAAATTTGATAAGTATATAATTTCTCAAAAAGCAGATTATTCATGCATGCAACAAACATATATTCAATACCTACAACATGGCAGGGGCTAGAAAATGTAATAGAAGACCTAGGCCTTGTTTTCAAAGAGCTTTCCAAGAAGGGCAAACCAACCCTGTGATGTGGAGTGGGAAATGCCAGCAGCAAGCACACACCAGACTCACAAAGGAGGATCTACATCAGACTGCAGGAAGAGCAGGGAAGGCTGCCTAGAGGAGGCTCGAAGCTTAAGATTCTGAGAGAGTAGGTATTTGCCAGCAATGAGACAGGGGGAAAGTGATCCCAGAAGAGGGAACACATCCCAACAGGCATCAAGTTCCAGCAGAAGCCAGAGGATAGTGCAGGGAGGTGTAGAGCAATGAGGTGAAGGAGGACAGAGACCAGCCAAGGTGGAAAAGGGGTTTTTGTGCCTCATCAGGGTCCGAACTTTGCCTGCAAGTGGTGCGGCTATTGTACGATGCTACGTATGGGCACACGGGCTCCCTTTTGTGTTTTAGAAAGCTCACTGGGGCAGCTGTGAGAAGGTCACCTGGGGAACCAAATAGGAGAGAGCAAACCACACAGCAGATGGCACAGACCTGACCAGTGTTGGGAGAAAGACGTAGAGTCAGGCTCCAGTGGCAGATAAGGCCAGTGTGATAAGGAAGTCACAGAAAGAGCTGTGAGCACCTCCCACACATATTTGTGTGCCCTGCAGTGGCACCCAGCATGTGCCTGCTGTACATTTGGCATAGTTGCTTTGGGAGCTAAGACGTTCCCGAACTAGCCCAAGTGTGTCTTTGGAACACTCAGATCACCAGGACTGAGGACAAAGATGTCTTTGAGCAGGCACCCAAGCAGCACGGGCAAGCATCCATGGGTTACAGACAAGGAGGGGTGGAAGCAGAGGTGGACAGCGGAGGTGGCTCCACGTGACTTTGGTTTGAAGATGCAGGAATAACCATTTGGAAGTAGGAATGGGCCGGAGAAGCTGCCTCCTCAGCGCCTGCCACTGGCTATGCCAAGGGGGTCTTTTCCCCAGTCCCCAAGGTCCCCTGAGGATGGTTGCCTGCTCCCCCACCTGCCTCCAGCTGCATCTCATCCTGTACTCAGTGACAGATATTGAACTATTTTTCAGCAGTGCTAATTGGGATTTTTAATTGACCATAAGCGAGCTATCAAAGCCTGTTTATCTCTACTTATTGTTTATTCTCTCGGGCACAGTCTCTGCCAGCATTGTACTGGGGCTCACTAGGTGCACACCTCCTTACCTCCCATCTCTCCTCACCTTCCTATTTTGGCTCATTGAAGACTAAGAGAAAACAAAGCCAACTGCTCTGTGATAGGAGACGCAGCCTGAAGAGGTTTAGGTAAGGGCTGGCAGGGATCCCTAAGGGACTCCACCCCAGTAGCAGTCCCATGGCATGTGGCACTGATGAATATCATGGAAGGGGCAACCTGCTTCTGCACAGACTTGCTCCGGCTATGGTCCCTCTTCAGCCCAGAGCCTGCCCTGTCCCCGCTCCCCCACACTCATCAGCACTCCTTCTGCAAGACCTGGGAACTTGGTTTGTCAGTAATTTGGTCAGCCTGTTAGGTATTAGTTATTGATAGAGCAAAGTAGGTCAGTCAATAGCTAGTTGTTCTTAAAGGTCCTATTGCTGACCTGATACTGGCCCTGCACATGGAGCCACTGCTTCTCTGGGCTTGGGGGGGAATTGGCTGAGTATCTTCATGGTCACAGGGGTGCTGGGCACATGAGCTGTATGCTGCCTTGGGACGAGGGGGCTCTGGAAACTGTTTTATTGGCATGAAGGAGGAACAGGACATAATCTGATGGCCAGATCCCCAAGGCTGCTGTTGATCCCCTCCACCTCTCTGGGTCTCAATGTATCATTTTTGAGACAGTCTTTGTTCATCCTAATTCCTGAGGTTTCAGACAGATTTGAGAAGCCTTGGGAAAATCCGAGAGCACTGTCATTCATTCTTTGAATATCTGTGAAGCAGAGGCCAGGCGCTACTCTCACTCATGGATTGAGTTGAACACAGCCAGGTTTCTAAACCAGCCCCTCCCAGCTCAGGTGCTCTTCGAGCAGAAGGACAGCACACAAATGTGAGGCCTCACCAAAAACTGAAGATACTGGTTGTGTCACACTTTCTGTCGCTCACTCTTCACTGTGTGTCAACCTGGGCCACCCTTGTTCTGAGTATCATTCGGTCTCTAGAAATGATGGTGAGGTAAAGTCCAGAGGGAAGTTTTGGAGGCTGGGGCACCCTGAGCTGGGGTGTATGTGCAGGCGGGGGAGCAGAGGTGTTTGGATATCTTTGTTGTCAGTTTGTGTCCTCCAAGAAGCAGCTGTTGGTACAACAATAGATGAGGAGACCCTTCAGACCCATGTCCTTGTGACCCCTGGGAAAGGACAGGGAAAAGATGGAGTGTCAGGCAGGGGTGGCTGTGCACTCACTTATCGGCTAGGAGCACTCTGAAATGAGCGTAGAGTATCAAGGTGACGCTGCCATGGGCAGGCAGGTGCCCCAGCTAGAGGTGATCAGCCCAGTACACGCCTCACAGATCCAGTGTGAGAGTCCACTCCATGGCTGCCTCATCCTATTTTCTAACATCCACTGCCTTGTGGCTTTTGGCATCTTTCTTTTCACTGTGACTCTATTCTCGGAGGTGACTTCATTAGGTCAAATATCTCATTTCTGAGCCACTTACTCATATAACCCAGCAATTCCAATTCTGGGCAAATATCCATAAAAATTGAAAGCAGGATCTTCAAAAGGTATTTGTAAACTCATGTTCATAGTAGTAGTGGTATTCCTGCCAGCAAAGGGTAGAAACAACACAAGTGTCTATCAAGGTGTGAGTAGATAAGCAGAATTCACTATGCACACACAATCAAATATTATTCAGCCTCAAAAAGGAAGGGAATTTTCATACATCCATAAAGTATAGATAAATCCCGTAAGTGAAATAAACCAGCCACAAAAGGACAGGTACTATATGATGCCTCTTACATTCTATAGCTGCCAAACACATAGAGACAGGAAGTAGAATAAAGATTGCTGGAGGTGGGAGCAGGGAAGAAGAGGGACTTAGTGTTTAATGGGGACAGTGTTCCAGTTTGCAAGATGAAGAGCTCTGGAGATGGACAGTGGTGATGTTTGCACAACGATATGGATGGGCTTAACGTGCTGAGCTGTGCACCTAAAAATGGTTAAGATGGTAAATTATGCGTTATGCTTTAACTCCATACAAAATTGGGGGGGGGGTCATGGTTTACTGTAAGAGAAGAGAGAGACAAGTAGATGGACCCTAGGTCTGCTTAAGCATCTTTATTTTGCATCTCCCAATCAGGGTATTCACAGGACAGTACGGAAGTCCTGGAAGCAGGCTAGAAACCAGAAAAGACTGCCAAGGGTGTCCTTGCAGAGCAGTAGCTGAAGACAGTGGCTGGGTCTAGGAGGAAGCTGAACACAGGGACAGGAGTCAGCCAAATTTAGGTTTAATCTCAAAGCCACCAAGTCAATGCTGTGTGATTTTAGATGAGTGGCCTAACTTCTCTGAGCCCTTTTTCCCCCTTCTTGATAAAATGAAGCGACAAAACTAACCACATGGGAGCTATTATGAAACCACAGGCCACTTGTGCTGTGTATAAGGAGGATCCTAGCAAATAGAAGGTCCTTGGTAAATGTTAGCTCCCCTATTAGTCCCTGAGGAGTACGGAGGAGGTAAGGCTTTCAGGCTGTTTGAATGCCAGCAGCTGCCTCAGGTGACAAGGGAGGTTGTACTATTAATGGGCCAGCATGTGAGATGTCCTTTTCCAGGGTGTTGGGCAGGAATTTAACATGCTGGAAGTGAGCTGAATAGCGAGTACTCAGCTTGTGGTTCTAACTATGGGAGATTAGCATTTCTAGCCCACATGTGAATGCAGATAACTTTGAAGGGAGAGTAATTAAATAGATGCCTGGCAACCTGGTGTCCGGGCCAGCACTGAGGGGAAGCAGAGAACAGAAGACTTGGGTCCTGGGCAGCCAGGTGAGTGTCCCAGGCTCTTCCCGCCCCAGGGATGCTTCAGGGAAGCTACACGCAGCCTCTCCTGAGAAGATGGCTTTGTGCCGGCCACGGAACAAAACCAAAGCTGGTGCGACTCTTAACTCCTGCTTGTCTTTCGAAAATAATCAGCAAAGTGCACATGATCAGCTAATGATTTCCATACTGAGCTACACTTCTAGCGCTCCTTGAAAGTTCTTGAAATATATATATACATACATTTTTTTTCAAACTATTCTTTTATAATTTCCTTCCTTAAAACCTCCAAGTTCCTGTTTTGGTTCACAATTATTGATCATTATTGTACGCTCTAAGTGCTTCGCTTTTATGGCATTGTATTTAACCCTAATGATAACTTACATGGAAGTTCTTGTTATTGTCTCCATTTTATAGTTGAAGAAACTAAGGCTCAGTGAATTAACAGCTCACCCAGTATCACATGGCTGTAAGAGGTGGAGGCAGAATTCAAACCCAGGCTCCTTACAGCTACTCAGACTTCCAACCACCAGAGAAGTCTCTGTGTCACCCCTAATAACTCCTTCAGTACTGCCTCGTGGTCCTCACCCCCTGGGTCTCTCTGTATCCCCTCAGTGATGTAGCGTTTGAGACTTCTGTGGTTTCCACGACACCACTCTTTTCTCTTTCCTGGTTCTTCTCTATACTCTTTCTTGGGTTGTCCTCATGAGCATGTCTTTCTCTGTCCACCCACTACCTTTGGCTTCCCCTAGGCTCAGTTCTCAACCCTCTTGTCTTGTTCCCCATGGATCTCTAGATGTGTTTGTCCACTGTTCATTGTAACCATCCCCTGTTATGAATGGGCCCACATACATCTATAGTCCCAAGCATGATTGACACATCTCCTAATGAGCTTATGCCCGCCCTCATCTCAAGTCTGTTCTTGCTTCTTTCTTCCTTTGTTGGGTTAACAAAACCATTATCTTCTGGGTCATTTAAATTGGAAATCAAAGAGAACATTATGTGTGATGTGTCTCTCATCTCTGAACCTCATGAATAACCAAGTTCTCCTGAGTCAACCTTCTCACTAGCTATGAACTCTCTCTTCTTTTATCCCTGCTGTCACTGTTTCTTTTTTAGGACCTTGTAATGTTTCCCTTGAACTTGTATTGTCTTGTTTCTAGTATCTTTCCATAAATCCATTCACTATGCAGCTACCAGGTATCTTTCTAAAACCTGGTCTGTCATTATGCTCTATTTCTTGTCTTCCAATCACCTAGAAGCTGACTTTCAGGTCCTTAGCAGGTGTTCAAGGCCATCCACAGTTTGGCTCTTGAATACCGCTGGACTCATCTCCCATTACACACTCCACCTACCAACCTTCTACACTAAGCTTCACTGGTGTTAGTCACGAGTCCCGTGAAATGAATCATGTATTTATCCCTGCTCTGCAGAGCAGGCAGCTCAAAATCTGATCTATGATGCTTTCTTCACGCTTCAACCAGATGCGTGATTCTGTTCTCTACGTTCTCATCGAGCTTGGCTCAAACCACCACAGCATAGCTAGCTATCTGAGCATGTATCTCCTTGGCTGGATGGGACAGGAACCTTACTGTTCTCAGCTGTGGCTCTCCAGACCCTAGCATTCATGTGACAGTACATGACTTTGAGGCATGGCTCAGTAATGCTACTTCCATTTTATTTTGAGACATAAACACAACAAGTGTTAGGAAACTATAGATGGACATATATTCTTATTTTCAAAAAAAGCATACAAAATAGAGCCTGGAAATGGCAGGGGGAGGAAGTTTCCATTTTCTGCACTGAACCACACAGCATTTAGAAAAGAACTCGAAACAATTCATGTCAAAAAAAAAAAGGTATCTCTTATTTGCATAAGGACATGGGACTGAAGGAGAACAGAGTATGACAGCCCAGAATATTTTGGTTTGAATAAGGCTTTTGACAGAGTCTCTCACTGTGTCCTGGTGGGTGAGGCTGAAAAACATAGTGTTAAGCTAGGAGAAACTCAAGGGCCATTCAGTCTAGCCCTCTCACATTACAGGTGAAAAAACTGAGACACCCCCCCCAAAAGCTCATTTTTCCTAAAGAAATTAGAACAGGGCCCAGGATCTGTTTCTCCTGGCTCTGGAGCCCTTCTCTCCCTGTAGCCCAGAAACAAGCATCCTCAAAGAATGTTGTACAGGTTGACATGGACTCTGAGGGAGGCCTGAGATGGTGTGCTGCGGGTCTTGGTCCCTGACCCTATTCAGTAATTTATCAAGCACTAGGGTAAAACCAGCAGGCATGCTTTTCCAACAAGTCAATTGCACCGAGTGAGAAGAAATAGCCATCTATGGGACTCTGGAATTGGAATCTGAAATAACCTTTCAGGCCAGAACGATGGGCTAAAATGAAAGAGATGGAGCTTAATGGGAATAAATGGAAAGTCTTGCACAGAGGTTTCCAAAAAATCGATTCCATAAGTATACGTTAGGGAAAACTTGACTTGATGTAGGTTCAGATAAGAAAGGTTTCAGTTGATACCAAGAGGATTTTAGGACATCCTGACTACTAAAATAACCCTGGCAAGGTGCTGAAGATTATTCTTGGGCCTAAATAATAAAAGTGAGATTTCAAAATAGGACCCAATGCTTCCTGTCCTCCACATACTCGGAAGACCATGTCAGAGCCCAGGCTCAGTGTGGTGTACCCATCTCACTTTGAGAGGACTTTGATAAGCTGATCTCACTGAAGGCCAGCACTCACAATGGTGAGGGGTCTGGGAATGCTGTCAAACAAGGAAATCTTGGGAAAATGTATCTTAGAAATTATTCTAAGGATAGTCAGCTTGTAGCAGGGAAGTTCACAGGCTCTACTGGCTCCAGAGGGCATAACTTGGTAGTTCTGGGACAGCAGATTATGGTCTCCCCACCTAGCAATCCATCTGTGTAGGTCATAAGGGCCAAATCACTGCAGGTGTGCCTGCAGGGCCTGGGTGACCTTCCTTCCAGCAGCAGAGGGGTTTCCCTGGGTAGAAAGGTAGATTTAGGTGATCTTGATTGTTTCATCTGGTTATTATCTTCTGATTTTGATTATTATTCTGATTATAGAATGATAATGGCTATGATTCTGTTATCCTGTATAGATATATAAAACCATACTCTCCCTGGACATGGTGGTGCACCCATAATCCCAGCACTCTGAGAAGCTGAGGCAGGAACATCACAAGTTTGAGTCCAGTCTGAGCAGCTTAGCGACTTATCAAGCCCCTGTCTCAAA
Organism: Cuniculus paca; assembly: GCA_004365215.1. NCBI lineage: Eukaryota > Metazoa > Chordata > Mammalia > Rodentia > Cuniculidae > Cuniculus > Cuniculus paca. The sequence goes on along the minus strand of RJWT010010820.1, from coordinate 990 downwards.
ATAAAAAAAAGGGCTGGGGATATAGCTCAGTGTAAGGGCCCTGGATTCAAGCCCACAAATAACAAACAAACAACAACACCTTGACAAAACAGCTCTCCCCTTTCTCACCCCTATATCATTATTCAAGCCAAGTTGTAGCTATAGTTAAAAATTCCAAGCAATGTCTAATTATACATCACCTAGGCTCGACTGAGTGTTAGCCTACTGTGTTTGGGTAGAGGTAGGAGAGAGGGAAATATAAGAGATGGCCTTTCCCCTTCTGGATCTCAGACACAAGCCACCTTGGCAGGCGGATGCCAAGCGAGACGCTGGGAGTGGGGGATGTGACAGGCAGAGGGGGTTCTCAGACACAGTGAACAAGCATCAGACAAAAGGGGCTAATGTAGCAAAATGACAAGGGGGCTGGGGAAGGGAGCAGGAGTGCCACAGGCAGAGGGATTGCAGAATCAGCAGGAAGGAGGCACCCAGAGAGTGTATCGGAGGAGTCCAACTTAGGAAAAGGCCACTCCTTGCATCCCCCTGTGACACGCCTTAAAGTCGTTACAGTCCCTCAGGCCCAGCTCTCCAGCAGAAATGGGCTTATTTATTTTTAATAGAGCCCATTTGAGGTAGCTATATTTTCAAAGGCTGATGTACTCCTAAGTACTTTTCATTCTCACAGGTTAAGGGAAAAAACACGTGTTGAGAGTGGAAATGCGCAACTGGAGTTCAATGTAGGTTGCCCCCCTCACTTGCCCCAGCCTCACTCATCTAAGAGTGGGTCTCCTGGTCAGCTCAAAAAGGAGAAATGTAGAGAGGCAAAAGTAGTGGGCAGAATACCCAGGGACAGCAGGTGGGGGAGAAGGAAAGAGAAAGGGCTTCCCCCACTTCCTGCTCCTTCCCCTGAACATGGAGTGCTGATGTAGTCATGGCTTTTAAACAACATTACACACACTTGTCGTCCAAGATAAAATGTTATTAAGATTAAATGCCGAGCAGGGAACGAATCCG
>RJWT010010819.1:0-23820 GCA_004365215.1 Cuniculus paca | reverse complement strand
GTAAATATCACTGATTTGCAGTGAAATAATAATACATTAAATCTCAATGACCAATTAAATAAAGTATCTTATTTAATGATTATAAATGATAAAGATGTTAAAACATGCAGCCATTTTCGTTTTTAAGTACACCATATTTGTATTATTCATATCTGTGTTATTTTTGTGCACCAATTGAGAGGTTATTACAGATCTTCTGATTTCAAAAGGCATCAAAATGTAGTAAGTTGCAGCCTCAAATTAATTGTTGCTATTTTTTAATTCATAAAGAACTTGTTCCACCTTGTACAACCGTTTTTTTTTTTTTTTTGTAACAGGAATCAGACTCACGTGTTTGTGCTTGCCAGGCAGGTGCTGTGCCGCTGAGCTAAACTCCCGGCTATAACCTTGATCTTACGGTCAGTGTATATCATCTTGTATCTTGATAGATGTCAATTTTCATTTACACATTTAAATAATGTATTAACCTAAATTTTTATTTTATCATAAAGAAAATGTGATTCCTTAGCTAATCACAATTTAAAGATAAAATAAGTCTAAATCATTATAAAGATAACTTTTTAAATCAAAAGTGATTATTATTAAAATAAATCTAGGTCCAGGGATTTAGCTCAGCAACAAAGTGCCTTCCTGGCAAGTGCAAGGTCATGAGTTCGATCCTGGTTACCAGAATAAAATATGCCTAGATTGCATACCTAAGATATGTGAAGATTAACATTTCCATTTTTATTAACTACAAATTTGAACCAAAATTTTTCCTGTAAGTTATCTTCTCAAATATAAAAAAGTAATAAAAAATGATGTTATGAAAGAAGCAAAATACTTTCTAAGTTAACACTCTATAAACAATGACAACACCTTTGTACATCCTGTACACTTAACATCATTTCAGCATTTGAATTCTGCCAAACCACGTACCATTTTATGATAGACGCCTTTATGCTAATTAAGATAATTAATAGCAAACCAGTAAACATGCTATATTTGCAATTTTGAAGTACAATGAAGGTACTTTTGTAGAAATAACTAGGTTTAATATATAAAAGATAGTCTCCTGAGCTAGAATATGTCACTTTCTAACTTTTATAAGAATTTTTCTTTTTAGTATATGTAATATTGATTTTTCTTGCTAACTGTAAACTAAACTGTTTTTGAAAACTAAAAAATATAAATGTAACACCACTTTTATACCAGTCTTCCAATCATACACAAAAGATTATGGTCCTTTCTGAACCATATATACACACAACAATGTCTGTATCTTTATCTATACTTCTACCTCTAATTCTGCTTACATCTGTGCCTACATCTATGTCTTTATTTAAAAGTGTGTATACATTTCCATGCCAATACACAGAGCACTATTGGGTTACTCAAATCTCAAAATAAATAGAGCTTATCTGTCATATTTTATAAATTTGCCTTTTTTTTTTTTGCCTATCAAAACAACTGGACAAAACTGACACTGTGAGACCAAGTGGTTTGCAAAGAAATTTTATACTCTTCAGCTCATAGAAAGTCTATTGTACTAATTTCTATTATGGAACTGGTTTTCTGTGTAAGTCTGGGTCCTGTGACTATCATAAATTTCCTGGGCTAAGACATGTGATTAGGACCGGATGGGCTTTGAGAACGGCCTCTTATTTAAGTGCACTGCAGAGCCACATCAGCGTGCCAAGCTTTCCACCACCAATTCACCAAGCAGTTTCCACTTGCTTGAAACGTATTTATTGTCCATTCCTGAAAGCACGGTGAATGAGAAATGTGGGAAAGCTGCATGTCGTTGCTAAGAAAGATGAAGCTTTCCAGAATAGCAGAATGATTTCAGTGATCTTCTTAACACTGTTTCCTATTTTGCTGTCATGACCCTGCGCAGTGTAAAGTATTACTCAGATGTGACAGGATGACCACGCTCAATTTTCTTAGAATTTAGAACCATAAAATTTACATGAGTGACAGACCTACTCAGTTTTAGTAAACGGTAATCTCACAAAGTCTAAACCATGCGTTCCTCTTTTAGGAGCTCTAGGATTCAACATTCTCTCTCTCTCTCTCTCTTCTTCCTCCCCTTCTCAATTCAGATAGCATTGCATGTCAGATTGCACATTGGCATCACCTTTGAGATGAATTTGCTTATTTGTCCAAGGAAGTAACTACTGTGTTTATAAGTTGCTAACAGAGTTTCTTTCTCATTTTTGGAGCAGCAAATAATTGTATTGGAGAAATTAAAGAAATATCAGGAAAATCATCATCTACAAAAGAAAAAAATTTCTATGATACTGAAGAATCAGAAGAGTTGAGTTATAGGCACAACTCTATTGCTATAATCACTGGAAAAGAAGTGCACTCATCTGAGAAAAGTAATTGTGGAGGTTATAGGATGAAGAACTATGCTTTCAAATTTATATGGTAACATTCTGAATTAAAATTAAGAATTATTTTTAAGTGTAGCACAATTTCATTCCATTTTCTAAGTAGCTCTCTAAGAATATTTTCACTTTACTATATCTTGTTTTTACTGATTTGTACAGAATTCTGATTGATTAGTTGTTTAAAAATTTTTTTTAAGTTTTTTTGGAATACCCTCATTTGAGGGATATATAATAATATGTATGCAATTTATTGATAAATGATTATTTTATGTCATGCACCTTTTGTTTCTTAAAAATAAGAGAGACTACATAAATGAATTTAAAGAAAAAAATCAATATATGCTCTGTATTTACTTAAAGGAATCCTAAAAGAGTGCTTTTAAAATGCATACATAAAAAGATACACAAATTTAATCTGTCTAATACCTCTTATTGTGCTTAATTATTAAACTAGAACTGGGCTCATAACATTTTTAGAATCTTGATCAAAAAATAGAGAAATTAAGATGGATAAGGTAATAATTGATACTAAAGAATGGCTAAAATGAGCATATAAAATTTATAAAAATTTTCTTTAATAATTTAATAATTATTGCCCCACCTTTATTTTCGCTTCCTCTTTCTTGTACAATTTTAGAATGAGGATTCATTTCTCCTCAACCCACATCTACTGCTGTATTCATATTCAACTGGTAAACCTCATTGCTTCTCAGATTTCACATTTTTATTGATGCCTAATTAATTCACATTTGTAAGCTCTAACACAGTTTTTGCAATTCTTGCGTGAGAGAAAGAGATAAGGAAAAAGTTCAGAGCTTAGCCTTGAAATCTATCTATTCTAGACTACAATAACATATTTTTACCCTTTGATTTGCTGCTTAAAATTCTAGTTTCCTCCTGATTTGATTAACTATCAGTGTTTATCAAGTTGACGTTATGTGTGAATACTTTCCTGTGCACAGATTACCATATCTTGCAAGAAATAAACTATGAGAACTCAGGCAATCAGTGTTATTTGTCATGAGAAGGCAGAAAAATAAATAACATTTCAAAATTTATTAACTGTTATATTAATGCATTAATCATTATATTAATACATTATCATATATCATGTTTGCATTATGGATGCCTGACACTACTATGGTTTTGTATAATCAATTAAAAATAAAAAATTGTGAACTGTTCTGGTCAAATTATATACGAATGTTTTTACCCAAAGTACAGCAGGAACTTTGAGGTTTTACTGATGAGTCTCATGCAACAAAGCACACTCAGACAGTCACAGCACAAAACATTTTGAGTGACATTTGTCTTTACCATGAATGAATCAATAATTCATTAGATGTGCTTAACTTCTTTTAGTATTCTAAGAAGGTACATCTGCTCTTTGGGTGGTGATAAAAAAAATCTGCATAGGTAGAACACACAAGCAAAGGAAGGAAAAGGAAAGAGGGAAGGAAAGAAAAAAGGAAGGGAGGAAAGAAGAAAGGAAGGAAGGAAAGAAGGAAGGAAGGAAGGAGGAAAATGAAAAATAAAAAATAAAATGCATTCCCTTTTCCACTTTATTTTGCTTCATTGACACTGACAGGAAGTCATATTATGTAGTTGATTCATATATTTGATTTATTGTCATTCCTATCCTCGTGAGTTCCACAGAGGCGTGGGTTTTTGTTTTCTGCTACATTTCCAGTGGAGATAGTGGTTTCTGGCACAGAATAAAAGCTTGGTATAAATTTATTTTGCGGACAAATAAACAAAATGCTTTCCATGATTTTTTTCCTTTGGTGTAGATACTATAGGGAGTGCTAGAACTCTTATCAATGAATTAAATATGGTCATTAATTCTGTCAACATTTAAATGTGTAAAACCCTGAGTCGTTAATAATATAAAGATGAACAATCACAAATCTCTTCCTGGAGGAACTGTAACAATTAATTAAGATACTAAAAATCATGTGACAGGAAATGACATTGGTGAAATGTTAATTGCGAAAAATAAATGAAGAAAGGAAATTCAGAAGCAATCGGTTGACTCCTAAAGCCTAGAATGAACATTTTTCCTAATTTGATTCTTTTTGCTTGGTTGGTTGGTTGGTTTAGTTTAGTCTTTAAATTAATGTTGCTTATTGATTCACAGAGTTTCACATTATACATGAAGAAATATTCAGCATATGTATCCCATGTGTTTCTTCTACTGATTCATCTTTGAAAGAAATGATGCGCTATTTTTCAGCTCAGTCTACCACTTTTCATTTTCCCTCTTTCTTCTCCCACTATTCTTTCTTATCCCCATATACTACTTTCTTACTGAGAAGAAAGAGTGGATTGGTAAATAATTCCTGTATTGGCTTGTAAAGATCACAGTCTATAGGTACAAATTACAAGAAAATTTCCTTCCATCTTGCAGAAATGATTTCTAAATTGAAATCTTTTCATTCTATTTAGCTGCTTGTAAGTGATGAAATTAAGTAAAGATCACAATATTATCTAAATATAATTAGAAATAGAACACATAGAATTTCAGTTTTGGAATCTAATTGGAATCACTGTAATGTTCTGGGAAGACTGAAAGAGTCACAATGCAAGACATGTGGAGTTACATTGGGCACTGGGTCTCAGTGAGCTGATATGTAATTCTAACTCATCATCATTTAGTTTATAATCTTTCCATTTGTTAATGATTTGTAGTTAGGAGACAGTTTCAGCTTCCTTTGTTTTTAAGGTTCTTAAAATGTTCTAAATGTACCAGTTTTGAAGAATGCAAAGTTTCAGACTTTAGTTTAAATTCTGTACATTTTTCTTTTTAATAACTAAAGCTACTCCTTGGACACAATTTCTGAACAACATTCACAGTTATCAATTAGATATTGAATACTATCTGGATGAGAGAGGATGGTGAAAATGATGTACAACAAAGTAGTACATACTAACAGGAAAATAATATAGGGCAGTAGAGTGGGAATTGCTAGGGAACTCCTCTATATTTAAGGATTCAGTGGAGTATGTGCCATATCGATCGTAAACCCTCAATGACAAGAATGGGTCAGGCTTTTGATGATACGGAAGATGTGTTCTAGAAAGACAGTTGGAAGGGAAGAATACATTTATAGATATTCTATAGTGGATATAGGAAATGCAGGGAAGGTAATGGGGCTACAATGTAGTGAGCACGTTGTAGAAACTGAGAGTAATGAAAGAGTTGATGGAGATGCAATCTAGACACTCTGTGTATCAATCACATAGAGTGTTAATATTTCATTTTTTCATTTCAAGGATATGGAATTTTTTAAACTCTTCCCGTTATAAGCCTATGCTAGTGTGGTTGCAGTCATAATTCTTAGAAATTATGTATTCTTTATATACTCTTCATTTTGGTTATTGGACTAGTTCTGAGCAGTATCTCTAAGGGTAAGATCCTTAGGAACCCTGATTCAAATGAGAATTTTTAATTTAAAATTTTAATATATCATTGCTTAGGAGATCAAAGAATATAACACCTAAAATTAAAACAAAAATCAAACAATTCTGTTGAACATCAGAAGTTCGAATAGGCTCCACTAGTCTTGTAGGACAGAAAAAGATGTTGTAATGAGTAGAATAACTTAAGAGATAGGTACACTGATTGTTTTACTGACACTATTTTTGAAATTATGGAAGGATCGAAATTACTGGGATGCTTGGAGAGTCTTACATTTGATATAACAACTTACTTGACCTCCAAAATAATACATACTATACAGTTATTGCTTTATATCTACTCAGGGATACTGAAGAAAGGTTGCAGATGTTTCAATCCCAATTACTTCTTAGTTAAAAGAAAAAAGAAAACAGAATTTTTATGTACTAGAATATTATAACTTTCCTACAACTAGAAGTTTGATATTCTGAACAAGATTTAGTTCATGGAACATTTTATTCTATCTTAAATCATTTTTCACTTTTTATATATGGTCCTCACAATTTTTTTTACTGTCAACTCCTAACATGACAATTAGATCCTGGTAAGTTTTCCTAAAGATTCTCATTGTTTTAGTAGCAGTTTGCATCTAATATTCCATTTTACAAACAAATGAAATGGTTAAAAAAGAAAATAAACCGAACTTTTAGGAACATCCAATCAATAGGTAAAAGAACAATGGTATAAAAGAGGAAAGATGGACAGAAATGAATTAACCAGCTTGATTGAATGATAAATGAAGGCTTCTAGATTGACACAGATTGCTTTTGACTCAGAGAATACCAAATTTAGACTGCAATAAAATGAAATGATGCCTATAAAAATATTAGTGTGGTGACTAATATATAGTAAAGTGTCAAAAGCAGATATTTATTAATGTTTTCAGCATTCAGACCTTTATCATGCTTGAAGTGTATCGTGAATGCACATTATAATGTGAATTTTAATTAATAAATTATATAAAAGGAGATTGCGGGACTTTTATGCTTAGCCATTTTCACATAGTTCGCTGTTATATGTAATGCATTTTTATGCGAATCTACAGTCCTATTTCAAATATTTTGCTTTTATTTGAGCTATGGACTTCATTCTGCATAAACTTGTATTTGAATTTCAGAGTAAACCTTTCCTGTTGTTGTTTATGAATGTATGTTATGTTAGGTGTGCATTTACATATAAATTAAAACAAAAGTAAAACTTCTCTGAAACAGAAATCTCCAGTTATAATTTAATGTTTACTTTCTGTATTGCATTTAAGCCAAGACAAATTGAAAAAAATAATTCTTTCTTAATACTATATTATAAAACTTCTTAATAGGACTCAAAACAATATCTTAGCTAATCTATATTCATTTGTACTTGACCAAAAGAAACACACTCAGATAAGGTTTACTCAGCTCTTTCTAAGTTATGAGATTCAGTGTTTTGTCTAAGATGTATATTTTCAGGTATAAAACACAATTTCTGTTCTAAATCTGTTAATTTAGATCTTATTTAAACACACACACAAGGTAAAATGAAAAATTCTAGGTGAAATTTTCTGTTCTTTTATTTGCAAATTCTTCCATGATGGTGCAAACATTAATATTTTTCTAATCATTCTTTTTTTCCCTAATCTTTCTAATTTACAGATGAAGACATTTTCACCAAAAGACACAAATATCTTTAAAACTGAAGAAATGCAACAATCCTTCTTTTGCTTTTGAAAAATACAGGCAAATTACTGTATTTGCATAATAACTTAACAGAAACTGGAAAAATGTGAGAAACTGGAAAATTAATGTGAAAAACAAGAAACCCTGAGAGATTTCTGAATTATTTTATACAAAATATTATCTGAATTGATTAATGATCACCAAGAATCCAGATTTGTGTATCATGTCAACCTCTCTAGACAAAGCCTCACCTTCTACCTCCAGGTATGTCTGAAAGAAAAATGTCCAGTTTCCACAATGAACTTGGTTTGATTCCTGCCTTTTCAACCTTCCATTTATTTCATTCAGACTAAATTACATTTCTTTTGAGTTTCAACGTACTTATGAGTAGAAGTACAGGTGATAGAATAAGGTTTTAGCACACATAAAAAAAGCATAGGAGTGTCTGGGACATATTCATGTAAAATAAAATGTCCTAGTTTCCAATCTTTTTTTTCTTTCTCTGTTTAGAGAGTCCCAAAATAAATTTTTATCTTTTGACCCCAACATTGAAAATCGAGTGCATCTAAATATTAATGCTTTTCTTCTCATGTCTAATCCTATTTCAGCTTCCTAAATTTTTAACACCATCAATCACTCAATCTAAGTAAGAACTAAGAATTCTCTGTGATGCTGTGTTGACTCCCCAGCTCGTCTATACCCTCAGATTCACTCATTTAGGAGCTGACTGTATTCTGTTAATTGTACATTTAAAATATCCTTCGATTCTCTTCCTCTATTTTGGCCACTGTTTGCCAAATTGAGAATGTCATCTTTTTAAAATCTTACTACAACGTATTTGCCTCCCATCCTCTCAGTGTTGTCAGTCACACTTCGCACTCCATGTCTCAAAGTAATTTTTAGAAGTGCAGTATTGAATATCAAGTTAAAATTACCAAAAGTTTCCCTCCTACCTACATTTGAAAATCTAAGTTATCAGCATCACATGAAAAGACTTGTTTTAAATTAAACATGGATTATCAATTCCCCACTTCCTTATGCCATTTTTGAACATCAAAACAAATACAGTTTCCCAGTCGTAATGCTGTCTCACAGTTCTGTCACTTTAGAAACCGTGCTCTTCTTCCCTTGGAATAAACCTCCTTGATTTCCTCCCACCTCACTCTTAAAGTTGCCAACTGCTTCTCCTGATAGTTTTTTTAAAAATTATTTTTAATTAGTACATGTTTGCAGAGCACACAGTTTACAGTTATCTTAGGGAGTGGGTACTTGTGCATGATACAGCTTGTTTGTTTTTTTAGTCTCCTTCGTCTTCCCTTTCACCTATCTCCCTCTTCTTTTCTCAATTTCCTTTCCCCATTTCCACTCTTGCTGATGTTATTAAACTTTTCTCGTATTTAGTATAGTGTTTACATTCTTGAGGTTTTAGGTTCCTGTACGTGGCATGTGTTCCACTCATTTGTCCTTCTGCCCCCTCTCTGCTTTTGCTCTTGATCTCCTAGAGCCTTGTTCACTTAGACCTGGCAACACTCATCTCAAAAAGTGACTGAGCCATTCATTGCCTTCTCTTTACCCAAGATCAGATGCTGACTGTAGTTATCAACCTTGCACGTGATTGCAAGTTTGTCTGTCTTCATAGCAATATACTTATTGATGGAAACTGTGTTGAGTGTAAATTTGTGATATCAGATCATGTAAGGTTACAAAAACAGTAGCTCACCTGTCTCAAATTCTTGGTTTGGAGTGAGTAGTGAAATGATATTGGTGGTGGGAATTTTGTATATATCACAGTTCACACTCTAATTCTGAATGATATTTATTTCAGATGACATGAAATTAGTGATGCATGTTGGCTATAGAAATAGCATGGTATGATCGACTATATCTCCTCTAGAATTAATATGTTGAAACATTATTAACAACGTCATGAGATATGTCTTTATAAAAGATTAGTGTTTTTATGAAATTAGTTCTGAGAGAGTTTGTAGTTAGTCTGTTTCCCTTTTAGACATGTGGACATAGCTGGAAAATACTCTCTATGAAGGACCAGCCCCCAGCGGACATAAAATCTGGTCATAATTTGATCTTGGATCTGGAAGTCTCAGAAGAGTGAGCAATGAATTTCTATTGTTTATAAATTTCCCAGTCCATGGTATTTTGTTGCAACAGTATAGTCATTGGGATCTTACATATTTTCATATATATATATATATATATATGAAAGAGTTTGTTTTATTTTTGCTATTTTATTATTTTAGTCAAGCTTCAATGATGCTTGAGGATTTATTAATATCCCAATAAAGGAAATAATAACTGAAAATTTTTTTTTATAATTCTGTACCCCGAGAGAAAACAGTGTACTTTTGTTTTTTCCTTTAGAAACAAGCCACTTCTCCAAACCTACTGAGGCAGATTGTTTAAAGGTAACCCCATCTCTTGTCAATCTGCTCAGACAATTGGACAGAACACACGGAGAGGCCCCCAAAGATCGAGGTCTAGTTTCATTTCCACAAGGAAGTGGTGGGAGGTACAGAAGTATGGAGTTCTCTATTGTCTCATTGCATTCTATCTGCCACCTCTTTGTTGCTATAAAATACCCTGGCACACCTGTACACAGTGGGATGGTGATTTGTGGCAACATGGGGTCCCTTCCTCTCCATGGAGTTAGAGCTGAGTAAAACTTTTTCTCCTTCCACCAAAATGGATAGCTTCTTGTGACGTGTTTGAGAATGGTGACTGTATAGAACTGGGTGACTGGTATAAGTTTAGAAAAAAATATATTGGATGGAAGAAAGTCTATAATATTGCTAAATATTCATTAGGTTTGTACATTGGATGTCAGTACTTCTGGACATAAACACAAAGACAATAATAGCACTCATTTAATTCTCTTTCTTCATGTCTCTCTCCTTTTGTAATAAATATGTGACAAAAATACTACTTATGTGATAAAGACATAAATAAGCTTCTGTTTAGGAGTATTTCTTTCATAAGTCATCATATTTATCACATTCATTCAGATACACATGGAATGCTGTACAATTAATGATATTTAGGTAAATAATGTAAATTGTACTTTAAAAGGTCTATTTAAGGTACATTCTTAATACACTAAATTTGTATGAACTTTAACATACTCAGACCAAAGAGTAAAGTATATATTTTTCTCCATGAGAAGAAAACGTGGGAACAGTATTTTTTATAGACTCATAATTTTAGGTTACCATAATTAAACTACATTGTGGAGGCAATGAAGAGACTCAAAATGTGTAGTCAGGAATAGCAAATATTGCATTTGTGCTGTAAGAATATTAATTTGGCCTTTGTGTTGAGTAGGGATTAGAAGATGAGTCTAGAATTCAGAATGGTCCTAATTGAATATTCCTGAATGAAGAGAGCAGTGACTTGAGTGAAGGGTAGAACTACTGGAATTGAAGAGAATGATCATATAAAAGGGACACTGATGTAAGAACAGCTTTCATTTATTTGACATATTATTATTAATTTTACTAGTTAACCAACACATAATCTTTGGGAAGTTGTGGAAAGTTATAAACTCTCTGTATATATCAGCTTCTTCATTTGTGAAAAGACGATAATGATAGTTTCTTTATAGAAGTTGTCATGAATATTAAATGAACTAATGTGTAGGAAATGGTTTCAGAGCAAACATATAGAAAAGAAATTGATTGTTGAGGGCCATTCTATATAATTTTTAGGGGAGAAATCATTTCATAATTAGATTGTGATTAGGGCTTGTCTGAGGCCTACCATCTTGCCATGCGAGCCAGTTATGGTATGCAGAAACATAACTCTGTGTGCCTCAGGTCACAATAGAGTCCTCAATGGTCCCAATATGCTGTGAGGCTCCAGGGCAAGATAACAAGGCTGAAGACATCCTGGTTCCTTGAGAAGCAAGTTGTAAAAAAAACAAAGTTTCACCTGGGAGAAAAGACAAACTTCTTATTAACTTTACATCTCTCCCCACTGTTCTCATCAATATAAGATTCTCATAGCTTAAAATCATCAGCCCTCAGACCATGCGGGGCCCAGGAAGGGAAAAGCCAGATAGTGACTCAATGGCCATGCTGGGCCTGGGAGGAGCTGATCAACCAGCCAACCAGCCAGCCTTTCTGGCAAGCTGGGCAGACCATGCCGGGCCCAGGAAGAAAAATGTCAGGGCCTCTTGTGAGCCTACTGGCATGCAGGCTGAGAATCACCAAACCTCCTCACCCCATAGGCCACCAGCTGGTTTGGAGGTCAGCCTGAGTTGATAGCAACAGAGGTACAAAAACCAACTGAAGACTTGTAGTGTTTGGTTGAATTTACAGGCCTGTCGCCGGCTGTCGGGGCATCTATAAAGGATGTTCACAGTATGCCATGTGGCAAATATGGGGGATTTTTTCTATATTGTTTTTGAAGTCTAATATTATTCTCACTGTTTTGTTCTTCTTATTATTATTACTTTTTTTTTTTTGCTTTACTCAATATTCTGTTTTGATTGGTTTTATTTTGTTTTGTTTTGGTCTGATTTTGCTATGTGTGATGGAATGGGCAACTAGTATGAAGATAACAAGATATGCTATGGTAGCCAGTGTTGTTTTCCTATTATCCTGCTTGGATGTTCTGTACCAATTTTACTGCTGTGTTTTGATTGGATGTATTCTGTTTTGTTTTGTTGGGTTTTATTATCTTTAAAATAAAAAATATTAAAAAAAATCATTGGCCCTCTGAGTCATTCAATAACCCCCTCACCCTTTTCCTCAGTGTGAATGTGATCAATAAATATTGAGGTTCTGGCTACCTCGTGGTCTTTTATTCTCTGTCAACAACTGGTCACACTGGATCCTGATTGCAATATTTATTTCTTGATCTTTCTTTTTGCTCTGCACCATAACACCTTTCAGAAAATTGGGGACTCACTGCAGGGCTCCCCAATAATTGATGACTATTATTAAGCATAGTTTTCAATGACACTAGAAGAAAGATATGACTTCAATGTTCAGAACACACAAAAACACACAGAGAATAAATTAAACTAATATGTCTGTTTTAAGCAGTTTTTTGTTATAAATTACAGAATGTTAAAAATAGTCTTAAGTGGGTAGCTAAAAATGGGTAAGTGAATGTAGAACAACTGTTTTGAAATTAAAAGCTATACAGCTCATAAAGGAAAGAAAAACTTTTAGAGAATAATCACTAAAGTTTAATACATGGAGGCGAGAAAATAAACAAAAATAGAATATTGAGACATTTTAATGGAAGCACAATGTGAAAGAAGAAATGACTCCAAGCAAGATGGAAAAAGCAGAAAAAGCAGCTTTAGAACAGTGAGTATGGAGGCCAGATTCATAAGAATTTCCAAATTTAATCAGATCTCCCTGTCTTATTAAAGGATTTCATTTTCAAGGAAATTTTTTACATTATGTTTTATTTTGGCCTATGTACATAATTATATTTTTTACTTTCATCTGTGATTTTTAAACTATGGAAATTAAGAAGTCTGGCTATTAGAAAATTATTAGACTATTTGTGATTTTAACCTATTACCAAGATAATTTCAGGCACTATCCTTTAAATTTTTAAATACTAAGAATAAGAGTGAACTAACTTTTAAGCAAATTTTTAAAAAATTAATTAATTAATTTAGTTTTTGGTGGCACTGGGGATTGAACTCACGACTTGTGCTTGCCAGGCAGATGTTTACACCAGTGAACTAAATCCCTAGTCCTTGAACTAACTTTTATAGTAAGCATCAAAACTCATTTTATCTTATTGCTTATATTTCACTGACTGTATATGCAATCTTCACTGGATGACTCCCAATCAAATGACAATTTCTTGCTTCCAAAATCCACTTATCAAACCTATATTAGAACTATCATGAAGCATTATAGCTTAAACCAACAAGACAATTACTGCATCTTACAATTTTGTAGGTCATACATTTAAACAAGAATTACTAGGTGATTACTAGAGGTTATTTGGTAGCATTCAGCTTGCTGATCACCTAGTTAGGACCATCCCAAGTGGCTGCTTGATCTTATCTGCTGTTTGTGAGAATTACTAGGACTCAGTGCTGAGGCAGAACTAACGCTGGAGCATGTACATGTGTAAATATATATTGTTTGCGCTTCCTCATAGCGTGAAGAAATCAGATTTCTTGGCATTCTTATATTCTCAATCATGGTTCTAGAGTAGCAATGACTATGCTCTCTGTCCTCTTAAAACCTAGACTTGGAAATTTGTACACCATCATACTGCCATGTGTATTGGTCATGAAATACACCAAGGGCTGTCTAAAACTAGGGCAATGGAAATTAAGGGATGCAGTGAAACATTTGGAACTTTCAATCTGTGGGAAGGATCTAAAAGGGACATTCAATGCACAGAGAAAGAAACATGATTGCTTCCATTTCTGTCTCTGTAATATTCTCTGTCATATTCTGTTTTTGTCTCTGTCACATTCATGAGGAATAGATCTATTCGATAAAAGATTCCTTAAGATAGTAAAAAACCACTGCTTTGTAGAAAAAGTAAAGGAACAATTTATAAGCATCATCCTTAATAAGCTATGACAGATCATTACCTAAATTGCTATACTCCTAAATAATATAATAAACACATATTAAGAGATTTGCTTACAACCTTTTGAAAATAACATAATGACTTCACTTTCTTTTCTACTTTAGGTAATCTACAACTATGTGATCTACAATCTTTAAAAAAATGAGATTTCCCCCTGAATACTCTGATGTAAAAGACCAACATTTGTAATTTTACTTATACAGTTGCCCATGTTTTTCAGAAAAAAACCAAAATGTTTTCAGTGACTTTTTCTAATAACTCTTTTAAACTAAAGGCAATAGTGACATATTTGATTAGAAGTTCATGGATATACATGACTGACCATCCAATGAAAAGTATTTATTAAGGACCAAGAATTAATGAGAAAGAAATGGAAATACAATAGTTATGAGGAAAGTGGCAGAGTGAATTTGACATTTATAATGGATTAGCTGTTAATTTTTCCTTTTCTATATGTTGCTCTAATAAGATTTGTCAGACTACCGCTCAATTTATCTTTCTACACATTTCTCTTACAGATGATGGATCACTGCGTATTATAAGCCAAATTTTCAAATAAAATGAAGAAGAGGCTTGCTCCTAGCAATAGATACATATGAAATAATGGCATTTATATAATTATAACTATGACATCTATATTCTAATTCTTTCAAAAATATCTTTAAAGTCAGAAATACACCATCAGATAAATGTTGTTAGATTTCGTTTTTAAATCCTGTGTAAAACTAATGCTCTTTTCATGCTTTAATTTTTATTCTTTCTTTGCTGTCTTTTTATGGCAATATTTATTCCTCTTGTTTTGACGTCTCTGGCCTTTTCCTTCCTTTTTCTGTTTCTCTTTGATTTTGTCTTTATTTGTCTTTGTTTGCATTAGTTGATTATTGACAAAATAAAAGAGATGGCACACAACAGCTTTTAAGTAGTACCTACTCAGTGAATTTAATATGTTTCTTGAATTAATGTCCACTTAGAATGCAGTTCAAGGAAGACAGTTTTTTTTTTTTTCAGTAGATCAGTACTTAATGCAGCTAAAACAAATGGGTTAGGATACAGCACACTTTAAATTGTGATAACTCAAGATTATGTGCATCAGGTGTCTCCACAGAAATATACAAATAGAATACATGACAGATGATTCATAGATAGATAATAGAGATGAGACAGAGAGAGATAAAGAAAAATGAAAGGAAGAAAGGAAGAAAGGAAAGAAGGAAGGAAGGAAAGAGAGAAAGAAAGAGGAAGGAAGGAAGGAAGGAAAGAAGGAAGGAAGGAAGGAAGGAAGGAAGGAAGGAAGGAAGGAAGGAAAAAAAGAAAGTCTTATGTAGCAGAAGATTTTTGTGGACATTTGTTCACCCAATTACAGAGACTAAAAAGTACCATAATGTGCTACTTTCTTGGAGACAGAGAAGATTATTGTTGTAACTGCATATGAGCCGAAGACCTGAGTGAGCACTGTCCTGAAATTCGAAAGCCAGAATGCCAGATGATTTCTTGTCCAAGGGCAGGCCACAGATGTCTCGGCTGAATTAAAGAAGGAATATGCCCTTTTGTCACCTTTTTTTTTCTATTTGGGCCTATGAGAGATTAGATGATGTTGACTCATGTTGATGAGGGCAACTTTTTATTTAGTCTACTGATTCAAATGCTAGTCTCTTCTGGAAACACTCTCACAATCATCACCAAAAGTAATCCAGGCATTCTTTGGCTTATTCAGGTTGAAATATACAATTAACCATCATAAAGATACACATCTGTTGCCTGGGTAAATGAATCTGATCAGTCAGTGTCACTAAGGTTTACATCCTGACTTGCCATGATCTCATATTTTAGATATTAAACCCACATCTCTTCTCCTTCCTTTTTATTGCCTCCTAGTTAAATACACTATCCTAAGTGTTAGGAAACATCGCAGTTTCTGAATTGTTTAATAATCTGTCACTTTGCAAGAAACATACATAGACACAAGAGTTCAATTTTTAAGTGAATGCAAGCATGTTAACTTTAGGTTTCTATGAAAATTACAGAAATATTATTAATTCACTTTTTCCTCATACCTGGACTTGGAACATCTGCTATGGAAATTTTTCTATGTAAATTCTCAA
The DNA here is from genome assembly GCA_004365215.1 of Cuniculus paca. Classification (NCBI taxonomy): domain Eukaryota; kingdom Metazoa; phylum Chordata; class Mammalia; order Rodentia; family Cuniculidae; genus Cuniculus; species Cuniculus paca. Next base: position 7,646 of record RJWT010010819.1, on the reverse strand, counting down.
ATGAAAAAATCAGCAGCTGGGGACATAGCTCACCTGCACGTTGCCTGCCTGGCAAGCGCAAGGTCCTGAGTTCAATTCCCAGTACAAAAATAAATAAATAAATAAAACCTCACTTGAAACAAGATACAATTACATTAAATATATAATTAAATATACATAGTCTTAGGGGTTTTTTTTGGAGTTATATATTTGATGAGTATGAAGATTCTTTAAAAACTAATTTTTCTAAGTGAATTATGTGTAACCAGGCTTAGCAATAAGAAAAGTTTGTAAATCATGAGAAATAATTAACGCAATTTTTTTAAAAGTAAAAACATAATTTTGTAACAGGTGTGCGTTAAAAGGATGATAATGGTTGTTAGTAAAATTTTTATAATAAGAATTATAATGTGCCACTGAGCTATATACCTGCCCTTGAGGTGAGTTTTAAGGTATATCCCAATGATATAAAGTAAAACAGACAATGAATTTATGGCACAGTCAAGACAAAATACAAATGAGGTTAGGAGCAAGTAACTTCACTGCATGCACTGTATTCATTTGCTAGTTGTAAATATCATTGGAGGAAAAATCATTTGACAATGATCCAAATAGAAAAGAAATCTAACTTTTAAAACAAAATATTTATTCTTGGTAGGAAATCCAAAATTGTTGCAGGGAAATATATTTTTTAAAACGCTGTTAATTAGTTAGGGGGATGAATTTATTCTGCTATTTACTATGTTATCTTTTGAAATAGATACCCCCAAAATCTTCATTTGGGAAATACAACACATTTTCTCCTTGTTGATGGCACATTTCATGTCTGAATTGTCAGGTGGAGACATAATGAATTTAGAAGATTGCTTTTAAATTTTAAGAGAGACAACTATTGACAGATTTTTTTCCAAGGAAATGAGCAAATGTTAACTGCATAAGATTTTATAAACACACTTAGGATATTTACTGTTCCCTTGAAGCCCAGGCTGAATATTCATGACAAACAGCAGAGATTTCCAGACAAGTTTAAATGAGAAAATCAACTGGGAACACTTAAAAAGTACAGATTCCTCATCCATTATCCAAGACACATTGAATCAGAATTCAGGGGTGCTGGAGAGGGAGGAAGAAAAGCTAGCTCTCTTTCTCTTATGGCCAGTTATAATACAGGGTTACTAAGGAAGAAGAAGCTTCCATATTTCAATCCATCTTCCATACACAAAATGCATTAGAAGAAATCCAAAAGATTAAAACTAAAATGCCAGAACTCACACATATAAAACATTAATAAAGATACAACAGATCATTTTTATTTCAGGGACAGGGTCTGATTTAATAGCAGGTAGTCTGACTCCAGAGTCTCAACTCCTAGCCTCTGAGCAAGGCAATGATATTACTAATAGGCTTTTAGTGTGTGGCAGTAAAATAATTTATTTTTATTTTTATTTTTATTTTTGTGAACCAGTCATCTCTAGAATAGAGTTGTTCATTGGATGAAGAGCATCACTGTTTTTATAAGAACTGTATGTGTAGGTGGTGGAAAGTTTAGTAGTAAAGCCAAATACATCCAGAGATAATTTTGGGGCATTTTTTTCTCTTTGAGAAATAGAGATTTTTGTGTTTTCAGAGTTATATATGCATAGACTGACTTCATCTTGAGAATCTTTTTGGAAGAATGGTTTACAGCAGTCCAGTTTTTGAAAAAACTTTCTTCTATGCCCAGTTCTTTGCAAGCAGCATGCAAGACCTCTAAGGCAAGATGAAAATGATTATATTTCATATAATCAATTGTGCTATCATGAAATTTAAAAATCTTGGTTGCCTTTGGATAAAGAATCTATGTCTACATTTATGATGTGGCCAAGGTCACAAGACAAGAAAATCAGTAAAAGGAAAGGTCAATTTATCTTTATAAATATATATTTTAAAAAGTCACCTAAAAGAGAAATTTGTCAAGTAATTTTCTGCAGATGCTTCTCTTTATGTCTTTCACAAAAATATTTTTAATATAAGATTACATCCCTGATAAAAGTAAGTAATGTCATAAGGCAAATTTTTGGAACCAATGTAAAATTTGATTGTCAGGGTAATAGAGAAGGCCTATACATGAATTATTCAAAGACTTGTATAATCAGTACGGCATTAAAATTGAACCCCAGAATGTGCAAATTAGGCAATTATTCATAAAAATTTATTAACACTTTAATTTTTTAGAACTCACTGTGACATTTTGCATAGCTTTGCTTAGGTATAGCATGGAACATCGCAATTAGATCCATAGTTCCACATTTCAGCATTGTAAATTTGGTTAAGTAGAAGTCTGTAAGTTATACCATCAAAATTAAAAAAATGCTATTGATGGTTCTGCAAATGTGGCTCGTGTCTGATCAGATGAATTTGTCGATCATAATTTCTTGAAATCTAAACTGACTCACTTGTGAACTTCGCCACCGCTCTTGTAATGCTTTTACATTGGAGAGTACAGTCTAATAAGATGTCCACTCACCTTTCATACACATGGCACACAAGCATATTTAGCATATGATTGGAATTCAGTTTAAAAAATGAATGATTATACTCACTTTCAAACCACTGTAGTATATTATTTTGGTTGTTTAGCAAAGAAATAATGAGAGATTAAACTAGATCAGTTATTAAGTTATTGAAAATGATGAAGTATTATATTTAGGTGCTAGAAATTATTGAAAATTTTTTGGGAGAAGAAGCACCATAAAAGTCAGAAGAATTTCTCATATTGAATTAAGTAGATTATTGTACAACTAAATAATGTAGGAGATTCAAGAAAAGGGTGATTCAGAAGCAGAAGTGTGGTTCTTGAAAAAGACAATGAGTTTAGTGCTTAATTAATCACACACAAAATATCTGTGGGAGTTTTCCATGCATGTGGTCCCCCACAGCTTCTGGAAATGCTGTTGGAATGGTACTTTGTAATCACACATAGACATCAGGTAGTTGTAACAAATACTTGTGTGGAAATGAAGTAAACCAGACAGTGATGCAATAAAAAAATAATCATTACAGAAATCTACAAAAGCCCAGTAAATAAGGTGAACATAGAAAAACCTGTAATACACAAAATATTGAAACACAAAATAAATGTGGAATATATGTTGTCTTTATTTTGAAAGGGAGAAGGGGAAATAAGTATATATATTAGTTTTCTATTCCTGGTGTAATCATTTACTACAGTCTTGGTGAATAAAAATAACACACATTTATTGTTTTAGAATTCCATCAGTTAAAAATACAAAATTGATCCCATTGGGCTAAAATAAAGGTGTTGGATAGGCTGTGCTTCTTTCCAAAAGCTATTGGGGGTAAATCCGTTTCTTCTTTTTCCCAATTGTTATATGAGACTTATTTTCCTTGGCTTGTGCATCCTATGTTCATCTTCAAAGCTAGCAGTGCTGCATCTCTTTGGTGATTCTCTTGTCCTGCCTCCTTTTGTCAACAGCTGAGAAATATTCTCCACTTTCAGGACTAATGTGATTAGACTGAATCCAGTCAAAAGTGTAGGATAAGCTTCTCATCTCAGGACCCGTAATTAAATTGCATGTGAAAAATACAATTTTGCCATAAAAGTTAGCATAATCACAAATTCTGGGTAATAGGATACCTTGGGAGGCTATTATTTGCCTGTTAGAAGTTTCAAGAAGGAAGATCATTAGTGTAAATTTAAGAGAGACGGTTTTGTGGGAAGCACTATCAGTTCTCAGAGAGAGATGAAATAACGGCATGTTTCTGCTATTTTTCATCTTTCAAAGATTCATTCAATATGAATCTATTTACCAATTCTTCTAAACACGAAGGAGACGGTGCGGGATGTGTGAATAAAACGAGAAATAATGAGCATAGGAATTGATAAAAACTAGAACTTCTCCAAAAGTATCCTTTACCAAGACTCTTAAGAATAAATTTAAAAAAACAAAGCCATTCAGAACACGAAGAATGAACCAAAAAGTTTTTAATTTTTCCTTGAGATTGTAGGTTCCTACCAGTAACTGCTGCTTGACTGTAATGTATCTGCAGGGTTGTGAACCTCACTACTTCAGTTGCAAAGCTCTGGTTGCAGCAAAAGGTCCAACACTCTTGGATGAAATGGGCTAGAGATGTTTGAACACTGGAGTCCTTACATACAAAGCTGCTCATGCAGCAAAAACCAACACTGAACAACTTCAGGAGAGCATTCGAGGGAAAGAAAACAAGTACTGTTTGAAAAATGGATGTGATAAACAGGTAAAACTTAAATGTTTAGAAACTGAATCCTCAGAACAACTTCTTTAATGTGTATTAACTGTTTCTTATTGTTCTCACAGTTTTGTTATTACTGTTGCTGTACAGCAGTTTTCCCCTTACTATTTGTTTCTTTATTGGTTTTAGTAAATTCTAAGGAGAAAAAAACACATTAGGTTGTTTAACATATGGTAAGCCATATTTATTTTGTGAATTCAACTCTGCCTCAAAAAACTTTGAAAAAAACATTAAAAGGGAGAAAAATGCCAGGATGTGAGGAATAATTTTTAGTTTTGAAAATTTTATAATTGGTCTTGAAATCATGATCCAGTGGGAAAACAGCATTTTAACCATACCAACCCAGAAATGAATCTGGAATCACACATTGCGGTTCTGCATCACCTCAACCAAAGATTTCTGGTACATTTTAGCCATTTATAGATAGATGTAATAATGCCAGTTTCAAAACAGTGGTGAGAAATGAGAAAAAAATTAGTGATTGTGTCCATGACAATGTCTCCTACAAGGCAAGCATTCAAGGAATATAAGGGGCAATAACAGCAGAAATGGTAGACTCCCAACATCCTCTTGGCCTTAATTGTGATTAGGGCAATATGTTCATCTTATGTATGTCTACTGTTTATTCACATAAATATTATTTTTGAGGTGGGAAGCTTTAGATGGAGATAAAATAAAATCATTTTAGCTCATCATTCTGGTATATTATTTCACACTTTTTTTTCCCCTTTTAAGATGCCATATTTGAGCATATACCATCAGGGAAACCTCAGACTAATTCTAATTATACATTCTCAGGCAAGTGTTTAAAATGGCCTTTTACTTCAAATTAAGATGAAAGAACTTACATAATATGTGTTGATGATATCATTAATTTTCATGTAGCATAAAAAGATAATTATATTTCATTTTCTTGGGAAGATTTAACTTGGCAGTGAAGATTTCTTGCTAAAATGCAAGATTAAAATAATTAAAACAGCCCATAAAAACTAATGATTTTTAAAAGATCTATTTCAAAGTCTGATTTAAACTATAATTTTATTTTAAAAGTCATTGCTGCCATAATTAATGTAAATTATCTGACAACATCGAGCAGTGGACAAGTCACGTCTCTCAAAAGTTGAAAATATAAGTGAAACAAGATAACATTTCAGATGTACCTGAAGAATGCAGTGTCCAAGATAAGTACATAGTTTACAACTTGTTGATATATAAATAAATATGCTCTCTTCTGCAATTCTTTCTTATCCCAAATGTTCATATTTCATTCTAGGAGTTTAGCACCTATAAAATGATACTTAAGGTAAAACAAATGCTGCATATTTTGCAAATAAAAAGGCAGATTTAATGCAAATTTTAACTATGGTTGTGTGAAAGAAAGAGTTCAAGCTATGGAAATTACCAAGGGGCAGTATCAGCAAACTCTAACTTTTGAGAATCCTAGTCAATGGTAGCTTGTCTGTTTCCATTTCCTCATCAATAAAATTGAAAGTAAAAAGCCACCAGTTGTTTTCTTTGAACTAATATGAAGGAAATATTTTTTTCTAGGTACCATTATTGCCAAATGCAAACCGTATTACCACTGATTATTCTTTCAAGGATACGTTCAAGGGAAAGGAAGCAGATATTGCAGGAAAGAATGTTTTTATGTGTAAATAAGATTCGAAATGTGTAATAGACATTGTGAAATACAAAGAAAGTGTTCAAAAGGAAAGAGGAATTAGGGAGCAGGGAAGGAGAAAGGAAGGAAGGGAAAAGAAAAATGAAAAAAAAGGATAAAATGGAGACAAAGCTTTGTAAATAAGGAGGGGAAGAGGGGTTGAAGGAAGAGGAGAAGAAAGAGAAAAAGAAAGAAGAGAATCAAAATATATCATGTACAGATGCAAATTCCCTAAGATGAATGTGATCATACCTAAATTGTACCAATAAAGTCAATAAAAAGATCTCAAAACAAACAGCAAATATAATATACAATATATAGTATATTTGAGCTGTATTCTCAGTCCTCTAAATAAACAAAAATAAAAATTTGTATGAAAAAAAGTGCAATGTAATCAGTCCTGTTATGCAATCAGTTAATCTGTTATGTGTCACTTATTGATGAGAGATCTTGAGCCAGTCTTTAAAATTTTGGTATCTTGTTTGACTTATTTGTAAGATGATCACAAACCTATTTGCTTCATAACGTTTTATGAAAAATTGATGAAATACTTTTACATGAAGCACAATCTTTTACACTGGTAGGCATATGATACATCTTTGAGTCCTTGCTACATTTAATTGGTAAAAGAATTAGTAGTCTTCATTATCCAAATTAAACTGAAATTTAAAATCAATAAGGTAAGACACTGTGAAGAAGCATGACAAAAGCAGTGGCATTTCTGTCCATAATGGGGCATTTGCACAGTCTTTCTGACTTAACTACTCCTTGGTATCTTCTTTTATAATGGAAGGATGGCTGGAAATGTACTGTTAAAAACTGGCCATTTTATTGGATGATCTAAAATGATAGAGGAGTACCAGGGAAAAGAGACTTTTCTCCTTTTGATTTGTTCCAAAAGCTCTCCACTATGAAGTACAAGGAAAAAAGAGAAGTTATGTTGTATATTAAAGACTGTCTTTGCTTTTGAACTTATTTTCACACATACATAACTGCTCATGGAGTAAGGCACCACCCAAGAAAAAACCACACTACCCATTGTTAAGTACAATTTAAGTACCTGTACATACAGTGCCTATTGTTCAACTTATTAAAAACTTCCTAATAAGTTATGGTAACATCATTTCTTCTAAATAGTTTTGCTAAATCCTCTTTGACCAAAGTCCCACATACTTTATCAAAGAGGTGTCTATCAAATTCTTTTCTTAATCTCCTGAATACTGTTAGCCCTACCCTGCTTTTCACTACCCTAGTCAAGTCATGAAGTGCTTTCTTGTCAATAAACATGATAAAAATTCTTAATATAGAACAGTAAACAACACTTCCATTTTTGAAATTCCGTATTCATAAGGAAACATGGCCTAGATATGAGTGAATAAAAAAAGAACTCCTGGCAGACCTTGTATGAAACATCTATGCAGCAAATTTGATGAAATAGCTCAATATTCCATATTAATCACAAGTTAACCTGTGACAGAAAAGTCTGTACAACCTGCTCCATCCGTGCACCTGGCCACCCTAAGAATAGCTTGTCTGCTCAGAAAGTGTGATAAACTAGGTCAGTTGCAACGGTGATTTACAGATGCTGCAGCCACAAAGAGCTAAGGTTGCTGTCAGGCTGTGACATCTGTGACTCTCTGTGAAAGTGCTAGCAGAAGCAAGGCAATTTTCTTACAAAACTGGAAACTGAGTAGTAACTGTAACTTGAGGGCCATGACTTATAGCTATAAGGACC
>RJWT010010818.1:0-23824 GCA_004365215.1 Cuniculus paca | reverse complement strand
GCTGCTTGAGTGTCCTCCCAAGGTGGCAACCAGCTTCCTCGAACATGATCAAAACAAACAAACAAACAAGGTGGAATCCATCATGTCCACCACAGAGGTCACATATGATCATTCTCATGAGGTCCTACTGGTCACAAGGGTCAGGCTCACTGAGTGTGAGAAGGGACAGCACAAAAGGAGGCCAGACCCTCTGGGGGTCATCTCAGAGGTTCCCTGACACCTCTGTTGGGTTTGATTAGAAGGAGGTCCTGAGGAACAGCAGAAGTTGGTTTTCCCAAACTCGTGGCCTTCCACACATCTCTGCTTCCATATCTTTGGCTTTGCTTGTGTGAATGCAAGTGTGTGTCAGGGGACACAGAGCCCTGTTTAGCAAAAGGATGGAGACCCTTGACTCATTCTGGAATAATGGGGTCAATAACTCACTTCAGAAACAGAGGAGGTGATACCACACAGGGACAAAAGCCACTTCCAACCCATCCCCACTCCCACCTTCTGTTCAGGGCTTATTGAAGTGTTGAGCTTAATACAGAGACAGTGACCAATTATCAGAGGGAATGGATCCCTGAGGCTGCAATGTTGGTTGCTAAACCACATATTATCTTTCAATACAACCCCTAGGTCTTTGTCCTAGTTTCTGGGGCCCAGGGAGCGTTGATAGTAAGAGAAAGGGTGATATTGGGGATGGAAATTCTGAAGGAAAGACAAGAATTGAGCCATTGCCTTTGGTAGACAAAGATGAACTGTTATGCATGGCTGATCTGATGAATCAACACCAGTAAGACAGAAGGGAGGTCTTGGAGTGACCTCAGCTAATCACATCAAAGCCAAGTGCCCCAGCAGTAGAGCAGAAAGCCAGGAGCACAGCAAAGGACTGCTGAGTCACAGCTAATATGGAAAACCACAGGCTATCAAGGGGGACCCCATGTGCTCTCAGGAAACTTATTTCCAGAACAGGAGGGCATGGGCTCTAGAGGTGACACTACTGGGACCTGGAGCCAGAGCCCAATGTCCCTGGAACCCTCTATCCTCCACTGAATTGTGAGAGGTACCATGGCCATGGCCACTACTCAAACCTAGTCACATCTAGAAACAGCAGCAGAAAGTCAATCTGGAGCAACCACAGACACCCAGCTTGTTGCTTCTTCAGGGGATGCTGTCTGCCCAGGATACCACGGCTCTCCTGGGAGCTCTACTGTCAGCCTGTGGCCCTGTAAGGGCTCTTCATGTCTCTCCTCCACTGTCCATACTTCCCTCCACCATGCTCACTCGTAGGGATGGAGACCTCCTCTCCATCGCTCTAAGTGATCCCAAATCCTCTCCAGCCCCTCTCAGCCCCGATGGCTGCAAGTTCCAGGGCAATGTGCCTAAACTAAGGTCATCTCTTCCCCCTAACCAGCTCCTCTTCTGGCTTCTCCATGCTGGTGATGACACCGCCTTTGGCTAGTCACCTCACCACATCAAAGTCATGCTGGACTTCCCTGTTCTCTCAGCCCCTCATTCGCCTAGCAATAAGGCTACAGGGCCCATTGTAATGGCTTTCATAGACGTTTATTTTCTTCTATCCCCACTGCCAACAAAGATCCTCTAAAAATACTTCCTTCCTTTTGCCTTTCCCTTATGAGACAAGTGGAATGCCATCTGGTGGGACGTCATGCTCAACACCATCTGAATGCATGAGCCTCATGTTTGCGGGCCTCTGCAGGGGACCCTGATGTGATTTTCACATCTTCTTCCCTCTGCTCCTCCCTGCCACCCTTGCTGTAACCTATCAGATCAATTGAACACCTTTCACATATGACCACTTAGGTGATTCTTTCCCTAGGCAACTAATAATATCAACTGACACTTCTGTGGCTCTTCCTGATTTCAGGCATCATTTGAAGCATTTTGCATACTCCAAGTCACGTGACCCTCACAGCAACCTTAAATAGAACACATTGTTTTTAATCCAACTTTGTAGGAAAGGAAACTGAGGTACAGGTAGGTTAAATAAGTTGGACAAGTTCACACAATCAGGGAGTGCTGGAGTCCACGTTCAACCAGAGGCTGAACACAGAGATCTGGGGCACTAGGCCCATGTCGACACGCAAGTCTGTTTATGCAGGAGAGCACTTCAGAGCTCAGTATTTTAGCATTAACCAAAGTTGGCACAGTTTTATGGGGATTTAGTAGCATAATTCCCAGAGAAAAGAAAGTTTTCCTACTGACCTTCAGGCCCAGGAGAGGATGATGAAACATTAAGTCATCCTGCCATTAAAATTAAGTTCAATCACCCCTAATGGAATGTCACCTCCAAGTAGTCATTAAAGCCACGCGCCTAACTGCCTGGCGGACCCCACGTATATCACCATTACCCTGTCCCTCCAATGGCCGTTTGTCCGAGGCTGGGAGGGCCCCAGGAGATGCTAAGCATGGCTCAGATCTGTGTGTCAATGTCACTTAGAGGAGAGACGTCTGCCTTTTAGTCCCATGATGGCAGAGTCTCTGCGTAGAGGAGTTTGGAGCCAGAGAGAAGGTGAAGGGCATGCGTGGACGAGTTGCAGGCTTTGACCTTGCACTGGCATCAAGGTGAAATCGGGCTCTATCACATGGTACACTTCCCTGGTCCCCGCAGGATGCTGGTCCTACCATTTGGAGCTCCTTGGCACTTGTTGTTGTCCACCGGCAGTGACCCCCACCTACCCATGGTATTCAGCAAAGTGTTCTGGCAGCCCCTCTGCCCGGGGCCCCTGACCTTTAGGGGCACCCACTGTGCTGCAGGTTCAGTTGCTCTAAGCTTTTAGGCACTAGGAGCCTTATCATGCCCTGTGCCATCTGGGACTCCCGCAGAGAGGAGACTGCCAGTTTATCTCCATTGCACAGGGGAGGCCAGCAAAGCTTAGGGAGGTCAAGGGACCAGGTAGAAATATATCCCCACCTCTGCTGTCAAGGTCACAGGCTTTGTTCCTTTAAAGTTGTATGCTATCCTGTAAGGCAGAGAACATTATCTCCAATTAAAGGTGGGGAAAGTGAGACTGGCTACTGAAGGGAATTATCCTGAGCGCACCTCTAGCCAGCATCTGTTGGAGCAGACTGGCCTCATCCCTGGCCATGCTGTCCGCACTTCACTTCCCTCTCTGGTATACAACTCATCACCAGAGTGGGGTTCACATTCACTGGGCACCAACTCCTCCATTCATTACCCCAGGTCCCATCCTGTCTTGTAGCCTTGCTTTTGTTGGCTTCTGCTGGACCTCACTGACATCTTGGGCCGTGTACCCAACTTCTCCCCAGGCCCCTAGACTGTCCATCCTCTTATGTGTGCTACCTGCTCTCCTGCCAATGCTGCCACACTGTCCTCTCCCCAAACCAGACAAGCAAGACAGAGGGCCACCTTAGTTTTAAGCAAATATCCCTTGAAGAGCAGTTAGTCTTCACAGGGGGTTGACTGGTACTGCTCTGGGCATTTTACTTGTACAGAATCCCGCCAACTGCCCTGAAAGGAATACACCATGATTAGCCCATTCATGAGGGAGGGCTTTATCTTGAACCTTTCGTGAAATACAGTTGAGGTACAGAAGAAGAGTGGACTTTTCTCCTGAACCAGAATATTGATTCCTACCCTTGTAAAATCCAGGCTAATCATACAGCTATCTGGTAAGGTGCATCACAGTTAAACAGGGTAGTGTGGAGAAAAATACAAAACAGTGTCTGAAACTTTGTGGATGCTAGGTATTGTTAGTTCCTTTATTTCCTCTTTCAAAGTGAGTCTTCTGAGTGAAGAGCCTGCTAGTGATCATTTAGTGCCCAGTACTTCTGGGTCAAGGGTTTCACAGAATCCAGGGAATTGTTCTAGAAGGAACACTTCTTATTTTGTCAGGGATTTTGAAAAATTATCTAACCTGAAGAAGAGAAGAAATATCTGGTCTTCTTCAAAATGGTGGTTGAATTAACTACATTTGATAATAATAATAATAGAAGTATATGGCACTGTAATTTTTTGTGTACTATATAATTTTTGTGTATTCCTGTTTGGTCAGTTGATAGTCTGGTATTTCTACCTGTCAGTCAGTCCACATCACACTGTCTGCATTTGCTTGGTGAATAGAAATTTCCTATCTTCAGAGTTGGGGTTTGGCCCTGGGTTTCCGGTCCAGGGGACCGAGGGGAGGTTGTGAAGGGCTTAGATGCTATTGTTCCCACTCCCATGGATTTTCCTTCCTTCTTCAACACAGGGACCAAACCAACCCTGGTGCCGCTCTTTGACCCAGTCTTTGACTGACATGAGTGAGAGATTTTGTTACCTAACAGGGAAGGTTTGTTACCTGGGCCTGGAATAAGTAGCTGAGTAGCTTGCCAAAGAGTTGGTGAAAATTTCACTTCTTTTTCTCCCCTTGAACAAATCCTTTCACCTCCCCAGGGTCTATATTTCATAAAGGCCATATGTCAGTTGTGAATCATATCACATGTGTCTGTGAAAACATGCAAATGAATGCAATTTCCTTTTCCACATGCTAAGGCCTCTCCTGGGAAAGTATCTGCAATGTTGTTCCTTTTTTCCCCCGCCCTCTCCTTCTGGCAAACTCATGTGTCCTTCAAGACTCTGTTTAGAGGCCACTTGCTGCTTTGCTGTCTCTTGCCTGCTTGCTGTGGACTGTTTCTCCTCTGTGATGCTCCTCTGCCATGCCACCCTGCCTTGGAGCTGCCAACTATAGACTAAAACCTCTATAAATTGTAAGCCAAATAAACCTTTCCTCCTTCAAAAAAAAAAAAAAAAAAAGACTGTTTAGAAACCACCCACTCAAGGAAGCTCTCTGGCCCCCAGCAATGTGAGAAAGCTGCTCTGTGTCTCCCGTAGTCCTCTGTGCTTCCTTCCACCATGGCACCTATGATCTGTTTCTTTTAATAATCAGTGATCTCCTTGCCAGCAGAAGGTCTTGGCCGTCTTTAGACCTCAAAATTTAGGCAAGGAGTGGCACATACATGGTAGCCTTTCAAAAAGAGATTGCCCAACAAATAAATCATAAAGCTGAATTCCATAATCCCAGTCATATTTTCTCATTTGCTCACATTGTAGCATAGAGACTGTGACTGTAGGAAAAAACAAGTTCAAAGATTATGAGAAGGGAGAACTGGTCAAAAGGTAGGGCAAAGGGAAGCAAGGGTCTCACCCTGCTGGGTTCTGCCATACTCCACAGCCTCATGAGGCGACACATCATACCCAAGGAGAGGGCAGCCTTCCTGCCCCCAGGTGGGCTATAAAAGGAATTAGCAAGAAATTGTGTCCTAATTTCCTTTCCTTCGACCATGCCAGCATGTGGAATTTAACCACAAGAGTATCTGTAAGTCACAGTACAAAGGGGAAGACAAAGTCAATGTCTGGGTGTTAGCTGGGGCCTGGGTGCCAGTCAGGGTCTGGGTGCCAGGATGGAAGAATCACAACAAATCTTTGGGTTATCCAGCCTGCCTTCTGCTGCATGTACAGAGCCCTCTGCTTGCAACTCCTAGTCATGGGGATGGGCACTTTGTAATCTCAGGTTTAAGTTTTAAGTGGCAGAGACCAAATGCACGCCACAATCTTTCCAAGCCACTGATGTTTCCACACATCCTCAGGAAGCACAGGCCAGCTCCACAGTAGGAACTAGGAGGGCACCTGTGATAAGGGCAGAGGAAGGGCATAACTGAAAGAGAAGGCAGAAGCCACACACAGGAAGTTCCATCGAGCAAGTGAGCCCACACTTCCAGACATACTCAAGTCTGACTGTGGACTTGATTCCAAAAACTTGACCATTAAAAAAATAAATAAATAAAACTATTGGCACTGCTGGAGAAATTTTGATATGAACTGAATATAAATAACAGCAAGGAATAAGTATAATACCATTATGTTTGAAAATGCCCCTGCATTTTAGAGATGAAAAATCTAGAATATAAGAATGAAATGACATGATGTTTTCTAATAATTCAGGAAAACAGAGAAAAAGAAGAGGGAGCAGTGACTTCATTGTGGTAAATCTGAGTGAATGCAGATTCTGGAGACATGTGCAGAGCATCGTGCTCTGCTCTTTAACTTGGGGGATGTTTGAAAAGTCCAGATGTTGAAAAGCTGAAAGGGAAAGGGAGGTGGCTCATGGAGGAAGAGGCACTTGCAGCTGGGTCTTGGAAGGCGAGCAGGAGCTCAGGATGGAAAAAGACAGGGATGTCATATGTTGAGGGGTGGGGAGCAGAGGCCTAGAGTGGGAGGCACTGGCTGTGGCCCAGAAATCCCAGCTGCCCTTGTGTGGGTCAGATTTCTAAACAAGGGTCCTGAGGATAATGGAGTCACCTGTGTTGACCTGTTTCTCAAGGATGTGGTAAATGCAGATCAACAAATAAGGCAGAGGACTCCACAAATACAGGACCTGCATGCTGGCCAAAGGGGACACACCAGACAATGTTCTAAAACAATCTGTTTGCTCTTACCCAGCTAGCCCGGGCAAGGACAGTCCTTGGCTCCCTTCATGGCTGGCGTGATGGCCCACCTGCTGGATGAGGGCTCCCTGGAGAGGTCACAGTCCTGTGTGGGGTCTGCGGGGTCTCTCTTCAAGGAATATCTTGGGAGTGTAGTTCCCATTGCTCCTCCCCTGGTGGGACCAGCCCCAGGAGGCCACACAAGAGTGGGCAATGAGGTCCTGCCTGAGGATCACCCCCCTGCCTTTTGCCTCCTATCTCTTCTGATCTGAACCCTTCTTTTCCTGGCACTGTCTCTGGCAGGCAATGGGATTCCTGAAGGCTAAATCTGCTGCGGGTGGCCTTTCACATAGGACTCCACCACTGACTGCCTCTGCAGGAGCTGCTCAGGGCCTCTGCCATGGCCGGGTGGGGTTTGAGGGCTGCCTTCAATTCCTCTCTGGGCCTGATTGGCCTCTGGCTCCTCCAGTTTCTCTGAGATCATGGAAAAATGAACTGTGGTCAGATCTACAGCATGGCCTTGGCCTTTACCTCTTGGAGTAATTGCTCTGGCAGCCTGGAGTCATTCAGAAATTGCCTATGGCAACCTGGGGTGAGGTGGGCGGCTCCAAGACGCGGTCTTATCTTCATTGTGCAGCTGCGACAGCCAACTGCCAGAGGGTTGCAAAACCAGAGAGAAAATATTTACAGTTCAAGCTGACCCAAAAAGACTTGGACAGGGGTCAACTTGGCCCGACCTCTTCCAGAGGAGGTGACTTTGGATAATGGATGTAATCACACTGTGCCTTGGGCAGAGGCAGGGCTGGATGGCACGAAGAGCTGGAGGTCTTGGACTCACACTCAGATCTGTGTCCCAGTCTGCGCTCCCACTCGCCTGTGAATTTGGGCAACAGAGGTCAGCTCAGGTTGCCGTTCCCATCTCAGAGCATGCTGCAGATTAAATGAGACCAATGCAAGTGAGATGCTTGGCATAAAGTAGGTACACTATGCCTCCTCCTCCTACGGGTGGCTGTTCTTCCTTGTTTTAATACAGGAGTTAGAAGTAACCATCAAAGCCACTCTCAGCTTGGACTTGAGGCCATCAGGTGACATCACAAGGCAGTAAGTCACTCTCCTTCCTCCATCCAGCCCTATGTCCTGGGCTTGCTTGGCTGGTGTTGTGAAGCCATGAGGACACCAAAGACCCAGGTAGTACCTGAGCCCCACATCCATCTGAGTCCCCCACCTCCCCTGCTGTACCCACCTAGGCTTCTCTGCTCCATTGCCCATGAGTCTCCTCCTTCCTGGTTTTCTGGACTCTCAGAAGGGTCACCTGTTAGGGAGAAATTCCTGTAAGGGAACTTGGACCTTAGCCATGTCCTGGTGGGCAGCATGGTAGAGAGACCCGTTCCAAAACCAGACACTGAGAAATGTATGGGCTCTTGGCAGGCCAACGGTTTTGGGTATACCTGCTCCTCAGTTAATCAGATGGCAGCCTGCCTTTCTACCCTGGGGCAGGCGGGTGGGGTTTTCTGATGGAGGAAAGTGTTCCAAGAGGACCGCAGTGGCCAAAATCCCTAAGAGTGGAGAAAAACAGATCAGGGCCTGCTGGGAAGCAGAGGAGCTGACCAGCTGTGCACCCAGTGCCCAGCTCACCAAGACTCAACTCCTGGGGACAGGGAAGAGTCGTCAGGGCTGCTTGGAGGGTTGGTGGCTCCCTGTCTGGGGTCCTGTCCTGCATAGGAGATAGGACCCTAAAAGGGACAGGTAAGGGAGGTGCAGGCAGGAAGATGGAGCCTGAAATGACTGGCCATCTTTCTACTCCATGGCTCCATGCAGTGAGCTCCAGGAGTTTTGGCTGAGGTTCACAGCCTGGCCTCAATTCAGGGAAGACAGACACTGGTTGGACACAGGGGACATGTCCTTGATATCTATGTACCAAGAGGACCACAAAGAAAAGCAGGAGTCCTGCTTTACCTGGAATGTTTGATGCTATTAGTGTTCATGGAAACAGGATCACCCTTTCTGGGTCCCCAGAGAGCTGAGGGCGTGGTCACACCCAGAGTCCCTGTAGCCCTGTGGAAGAACCACATCCTCAAACTCAGGTGGACCTTGGCAGAGAACAACCTTGGCTGTAAGATCGCCCCACTATTTTTGGAAACTAGTTAAGGAGAACACATAAATTACCTCTCTATCACTTGAAGGGCATCTCCAGGTCTCTCAAAGGAGGTTGTGAAACAAACTGGGACAGTTTTCCTTTTGGTTGGGGATGTACATCTCTTCTTTAAGCCAATGAGCAGTACCACATCTAATCTAGACCTATAAAGATGTAGCGAGTAGGTACTAAATTGTGAACTGGTCGGGTGGGTCCATGCAGTTCGATCACCTAGTTGTGCAGGGACCTGGGAGTCAAGTACACCATCTTAGCTAATGGAGAAAACTGTGGGTCTAAATTGGCTGCCTTGCACAGACCTGACCAAGAAACACAGCATAAACCCACAAGGGAAATAGGAACAGGTTCCCTGTATGGGGTTTGGCTATGGGGTGACACCCATGCACCGCCCTGGCTCCCCTGCAGAAATGCACTTGGCTGTCAGCTTCAGATAACACACCAGAGCCAACGAGACTTCTGGGCTTTGGGTTGTACCCATCTACCAAGAACCTTAAGGTCACCATGAACCCAGAGAAACATCTTCCTGTTGTTTTGGTTGTTTTGACTCTGAGGTTCAGACTCTGGGAACCAAATGACATAATGTGAGTGTGAGATCCAAGCCCTTATTACCCCTGAGCCTGCTATTGGCCAGCAGATGTTCCACAGATTAAGTCATCCACAGAAGAGTTATGGGGAAGGATTCACCCACTGTAATAGCGGCACAATCTGTCCCTCGGGGCAAGCTCCATAGTAGAAATGAAGAGCTGGGTGACATTTCGATTTAAAGCTCCAATAATTTGCAGGGGATGTTTCAAGGATGTTTGGTGCAAGGAGGCAAAGGTGGGTACTGAAGAGGGAAATTAACCCCTCAGCCTCCAAGTTCTTTAGGCCTTTGCCATCTCAGTTACAAATAATGGCAAACAGAACTTGGACCAAAGTGGGTCCTACGTCCTGCAGCCAAAGGCTCAGCCTAGCCACAAATAATCGACATGGAAGAACATCTTGCATGATACATCTGTTCTTTTGGTTTTCCATGAATAAAAGCTAATATATGAGTGTTTAATCTGTTCAAAAATAAGTGTGGAGTTCCAAGTGAGGCTTAGCCCAGATCCTCAAAGAATTTAAGGGTGAAACAAAGGAAGTGTACAGAAACTCAGTGTAGAGCAGCCAAAGACAGCAGCAGTAAATCAGGAAGACTGAGAACAAGGAGGACAGAGTACAGTCACATTCCTCCATATCAATATTGCAGAGGACGTGTTCCAAGACACGCAAAGAATGCCTGAGACCATGAATAGCACCAAACCATACATAGGTTTAGGTTATGTTGTCCCCATGAAAACATCCCTAAGATGAAGTTTAATTTATAAATTAGGCACAGATTTCTGGAATTTTAAATTGAAATGTCACCTGGCTTTTCATTTGCACAACAACAGCTAGTAATAGAACAAAGCAAATATAAGTAATAAAAGTTATATGATGTGATCTCTCCTCTTTCCCAAATATTTTATTGTACTGTACTTCTTGTGATGACGTCAAATGGAACAGTGCCTATACAATGAGGTGACACAAGTATTGTGACAATGTTGTCCTCCTAAGTAAAGGTTACTTGACCACAGCACTACACTGTCAGTGGTTCTGATAACCAAGAGATAGCCACTAAGTGGCTAATGGGAAGGTAGCACATACAGCATGGATATAATGGGCAGAAGGGTGTTTCATGTCCTGGGTCTAATGGAGTTGGGTGCTCAAGAGTACATTGTGATACTCAGAGCATCAAGCAATGTAAAATTAACGCACTGTTTATTCCTGGAATTTTCCATCTAATATTTTCAGATGACAGTTGACCACAGGTGACTGAAATCACAGAAATTGAAGCTGGAAATGACAGAGGAAGTACCTGGGCAAGTAGTACCCAGGGCAACGTGGGGGAAGGGAAAGGCGATGTGTTCACAGGGAAAAAGGGCAAGGAGTTAAAGGAGGAGTGCTCCAAGCAAACCAGGAAAGAAAAACCAGGATAGACTCCCTCCCAGCCGAGCCCTTAACCACACCCACATTTACCTACCTGTGCCAAGCAGCTGCTGTGGCCAGGTGTTCTTTCCTGGTCATATTTTGCTGCTCCCTACAGCCCTATGCAATGCAGTGGGGCTTATTCACCTTGTCATGGGTGGGAACTGGCCACAGTCAGCAGTGGACGGTAGCACGAGCATTGTCTCAATGCTTCCCTGCCCTGCTACTCCAGGAAACCATGCTGAACCGGTTCCCAAAATACAGATCTCTTTCTTTGAGTCTTCCTGTTTTCTAAAACCTCTGAATTCAAACATTGAAGTATTCCTCAGACAAAATTGCCCTTTCTTCCCTTTCTGGATGGATCTATGCAGAGGACTCCCCAGACAGCCCTGAACCCCTGGGCAGGGCCAGGTGCCCAAATCAACCAGAAGGTGAGAATCAGGACATCATCATTGTCATCAGTTCCTAGGACATGAGCATACCTTGCTCACAGCATGGCCCCAAGGCTGTGGCAACAGTCCTGTCATAGGACGAGCAAGGACCAGAAGAACCTACGGGAAGGGGAGTTGGCCCACACAGAAGCCTCTTGTGGAAGGGCTAAGGGGGTGGGCAGGGCTCACCAATCACAGAGGCTCAGGATGCTCATGAGCAAGGTCCTCAGAATGAACGAGATCAGTGGACACAGACATGACTGCTACGTGATTCCACCTGTGTGGAGCTCAGGGACAGGCAGTGCAAAGCTAGACTGGGGAGGAGGGTTCTCCAGGCAGGGGAAGAAGATGACAAAAATATTCTCTATCTTGGCCTGGGATGCGGTGTGTTGAGCTGTATATTTAGGAGACTTGCATATTTTACCATGCATAAGTTATGCCTCAAAAAAAACCAACCAACCAACCAAACAACAACAACAAAAAACAAACCAAAAAAAAAAAAACACAGTGGCCAAATGAATCAAGAATAAGTCAAACGGGCTATGTTAAGAGAGAGTGACTATTCTGTCTCAGTCCACAGTCTGCTGCTATAATGGAAAACCACAGACTGGGTAATTTCAAAAGAAAAGAAACTTGTTTCTCACTGTTGGAAGGCTGGGAAATCTAACCGAGAAGTGCTGCATCTGCTGCCTCATAATGAGGCACAGGGCTTCACATGGGGAGGCAGCAAATATGCCACCTGGGTCTCTCTTCCTCTTCTTCAAATCCACTAAGCCCATCCTGGGTGGGGGCACCACTCTCGTGATGTCTAAGTACCTCGCAAAGGCCCTTCCTCCAAATATCATCAACATACAAAGGAAGAGATTGTTTCCAAGGTAGGAACTTTTTGGGGACACATTCAAAGCACAGCAGCATCTCTGGGAGTATTCACACACACAGGTTCTGAGGCTGCTCCTTTGGGATGTGAGCACCAGGAGGGAGCTGGACTCCACGGAGCCATGAACTCACACACTTCCCGTTGACCTCTGCCTAGGCGGGGTCTCTCCCTGGGGTCTTGTGGGGATGGTGGGTGCTGCCACCATCCTCTCTAGATGGCTCCCTCCTCCCTGTGTGTAGACATGATGATTGAAACATGGACATATGCTCTTCACTCTTCTTGAATTCTATGCCAAAACCGGTTGGTCAAATGTCCTTGTCCTGAAAAAAGACAACCAAGTGCTCGCTTCGACAGCACATATACTGAAAAGGACAGTCTATAAACTTCATCGCTCAGTTTGGGGACCAAAAACCATGAGGTCAAACAATTCAGTTCCAAAGTTGCATAGCATAGGGTCACACAGCTGGTATGCAGAATACTAGTTGTGACATTATTTATTGCGAGTCCCTTCCTCTAGGACAAAGGTGAGGGTGACCACTGTGCCCTCTCTGCCCAGCAGAGAACTTGGCACACAGTAGGTGCTAAGTAAGTACTGACTGAACGAATGGCTGGCTGGATCAGGACTGGAACCAGCGATCTCGTCCAGATTTGACTTTATAAGCAGTCAAATAATAATGCAAAAATCAAACACTGACCTAAGAAAGGAATGCAACAGTTATTGCAAGTGGTGGGAATGGATTCCAGTTAGAGGGCCATATACACTAGGGTGGGTCTGTAAGATGGAGCTGAAGTCTTCTTATCTAGAACTTATTGGAAATAATCAAAGCATGTTGTAGGGATTTGCCCAAGATCCTCCCCAGCTGCTCGTACCCAACCCACCAGTGCCTTCCAAACAGGGCCTCACCAGCCATGGTGGTCACTTGTCATGGGCCCACCTGAGGAATATTTGTGGGATAAATGGGGGAGACTGCTTGAACTCAGAGGACTGAGGGCAGGAACCCAGTACACATATCCTTACACAATGGCTCCCCCATCGAGGGATCTACCCAAACTCATTCCACAGGTCAGCCTTGTGGGGTGCACTGCCCATGACATGTGGAAATCACTTTCTAATTTTCAAGTCTCTATCACACATGTTTTCTCCTGAGTCAGCAACAAGGGTAGGTATTCTTAATCCTGTTTTACTGGTGGAAAAATGTAATCCCAAGATGACTCAACAGAGCACATGATAAGTCAGTGCCAAGGCTGAGGGCTAGGCCCCAGCATCTTGGGCTCGAAATGGGCCATTTGCCACTGCCAGTGGATGTCACAGAGAAGCAAACACACAGTGTGCAGCTACCACCCTTGATGAGGAGGGACCATCCTTCCCAGAAAAAAATAGCTACTTTTCATTTCTCTTTCATGACTCAGATGCCTCTATCCCCACACTTCATTAATTTCCCAGGGAAATCTAGAAGCTGGCTCTCCCTGTGTTGGGGTTCTGAGAAGGCCCATGACTCCTTCTAATGTGAATGCATGCTTTCCAATCATAGCCCAGGCCCTGTGCCCAAGCAGTGACAGTGACATAACCTAGGCGCCTCTGGCTGCAGGTGATGGCTGTGTCAGGATGCTCCCCAGACTCCTTCGCAGCTGCATCAACAATCGCCATAGGAAGAAAGCAAGACCCTCAGGAGACTCCGCCACGGAGCTGGCCCCTGGATCCCGGGTTCTGGAAGGAAGCCACTTCCAATGTTCACGCTGAGACAATGCTGTAAGATTTCTTTGTTCCCACCGAGATTTCCAGTACATAACAGCTGTCAACAACTCAGGAAGATGGGGGTTTTGTCCAAGTCTTTCTTCTTTGCAAGTGTTCTTTTATAAACATTATATTGCTCTTTTCAGCAAGGGCAAAATAAAGGCATGTCGGATGATTCCAAAGGGGCCAGATACTTCTGCATATGTTCATGCCTTTGTGATGTGCTTTTGTCTCAGAGGTCAGACAAAGGTCCCATACCAAGAAAGCTGCATTATTAAGTGAATTATTGAAGAAGGGGGCTGTTTGAAAGCCTTCTACTACCTACAGAAGATTCCTTTGGTCTTTCAATAGAAAAACTGGTTGCCCAGGGCTATGGGAGGGAAGGAGAGAAGTCAGTATTTAATGCAGATAGTCTCAGTCTGGGAGGTTGAAGAAGTTCCAGAGAAGCTAGGCCTGGTGGTGCGCACCAGTAATCCCAGCATTCTGGGAGGCTGTGGCAGGAGGATTACAAGTTCAAGCCTAGCCTGGGAAATTTAGCAACATAGCATGACCCTGTTTCAAAATTTAAAAACTATAAAAGGGCTGGGAATGTAGCTCATTGCAAAGGCTCTGGTTTGATTGCCAGAGCTGAAAAAAAAAAGTTCTGAAGATGGGTGGTAATAATAGCAGAATTACATGCATGTACTTAATGTTATAGAATTTTATACTTAAAGATAGTTCAAATGGTAAATTTTAAGTTATGTCCCTTTTATCATAATAAAAACGATGCAAAAGAAGTTTTAACACAATTTTTAAAAAATTGTCACTACACTGAGAATAATCTAAAAAGTTTACAAATCTATTATGCTGTTTTGTTTAATAATAACAAATAGCCCATTTGATTTAACTAATTATTAATCAATTCCTCATTGACATCACATGCTTTATTGCCCACACCCAGGAATAAAGGACACCTGATTTGCTATGAGTCACATGCCCATTGCACCATGCTTATGTCTGAATCCTTCTATCCCTGACAGGCTGGATGATGGCTCCAGGGCACAGTGGTGAGTACTACATTCTTCCCTGCTGTCTGGAAGTTGTGTCCTCAGGCCTCACTAGTGTGTCCCTTGTGATGCATAATGAAATCAGAAACCCAGCTATAGTTGGAAGGACCTCTTTTGATTTCTGAAAACTTGTTGTATTAGTCACTTTCCCATCACTAGGACAAAATACTTGACACCACCAACTTTAAGTTCTCCTTTAAGGAGAAGAGGTTTATTCGGGCTCATGATTTTAATGGGTCCAGTCCATGGTTTCCTGGCTCTAAGGCAAAAATGGCATGATAGAAAGGCCTGGCAGAGGAAAATTGTTTACACTATGGCATCTGGGAAGCAGAGAGAAAGTAAGAGTCAGGAAGGAGACATACCTTTCTAGGTTACAACCCCATCCAAGTCACAACTCACAGTATGACCCACCTCCTAATAGCATATTCAGTACTGATCTCAACAATGGATGAATACTGATGAATGGGATCAGGGTCTCTTAACAACTGAGACTCCATAGGGTGTAAAGAAGGCTGTCTAGGCTCCAGGTGACATGCTGGTTGGCCAGGTGGCTGGCCCCATGGATGGACTACATCCCCATGGCTACCTGGACAGTTGTGTTTTCATCTGTCACTGTGACTCTGGCAACTCTTCCGTGGGGAGGAAGACCTAGGAGACAGCTTCAGCTGTGATGGAAGAGGACAGATCAATGAGGACTTTCACAAGGGCAGGGCTCCTACTTGATCGAGGCTTTGAGGTGGCTGTGACCAGCACCAGTCATTGGCTCTTCCCTATTCCCACTTGCTTTCCTTGATAGAACGGGAGCAGGAGGCTTCTGGCTGGCAGACAGGATTTTTCAGAAGGCACCTGTACCCAAGTAACCTGAGCTGGAACTACACTCAATGACACAAGTGGCAACAGCAGAGAGCCTCCTGGGGTCACAACATGCTTTCCAGGTGGGGCATCAATGCAAGCGGTCAGACCTGTCCCCAACCCCCATCCTGACTACACCTTCCGTTCTCAGGTCCCTGCAGGACAATGCCTTTCCCACCTGCAGAAACCAGCAGCCAGTTCTGCACAGACAGTCCTGGCCTACAGGTCTCCTTTCTGTTGCCCCATCTCCATGTGTCTTTTCACAGATGGGATCAATAGCTACAGCCCTGTAACACCCATCATCTGAGGAGCCCTTGGAGTAAATTGGGCTCAGGCTGGGGATTTAAGCCAGTGCTCGGAGCAATAATCTTGCCAGATAGAAGAATACTTAATGCTTTTCTGTTTTGTGGTGCACAGAGAGCCTCCTTTTAAATTCTGCAGCAGTCTATCAACATGGGATATATAGTATTGTCATATTCTCCCACGGTGATCTTCTGATCTGAATTTCTGCCAGACTAAACATTGGGCACTAGCACATGTCTGGAATGATGCTGCCTCTTTCTGTGGCACTGTCTCCTGCCATTGAATGCTGTGTCTAGCCTTGTCTGATCACAAGATACTGTGTGTCTCTGCATGAATACTGTTGAAGGTGCCATATAGCTCAGAAAGTACCATTTACAATGATTAGCATGCACCAGCCCTGCTCTGAACGTGCCCCATGCCATGGCCCAGTGGTGGGGTCTGCCTTCCCCTTGGCCTGAATCTGTCCATTGTGGATGTCACTTAAGCTGATGGGGTAGAGGTACATGCATCCAGGGAGACCTAGTCCCAGCATGTAGCTAAAAGAGGGCAGCAATCATCCAAAATGAAATATTGGATTGAAATGAACCTGCTGTTTTGGAGAGATGTTTTTGGCTAAGGCCATTTAAAAATAAAATCCAACCAAAATATCTGTGAAACTAGATCCTTAAGAAAAATTGTATCACAGTACCATTTAAGTGTATTCTGGATGTGAGTTTAGACGTACCGAATTTCACTGGGCTCAAACCTCAGTGTATGGAGATGAGTGGATGTGGGGGTTTTGTACCCCCATGTTCTCCCTGTGAGGCACTAGGGGTGTTTTGGAGAAACCAGACTTTGCCAGGGTGATCAGAGAGGCCATGGCTAGCCCTCTTTCCACTGGGCTGCCTGTGGAAATCGCACTGGTGACCCCTTAGTTATGAGGACAACCACCAAAATGTGCGAGCCTGTCCACTGATTCCTGCGTGTGTTTTTTTTTATGCCCATTTAATTTTGCTTGTACCATATGCTCCTTCTTGGTGAAAATGTCTGTCTCACTCTGTCAGACCCTCAAGAACCAGATATTTTAGCCTCAGCTCCATGTCTTCTGCCCAGTGTCCTCAGAGAGAGGGTGAAAATCTCTAGTGGCAGAGTTGGCCAGGAGAGAACAGTGAGTCTAGGGAAAGGATCAAGGCAGGGATGAGCTGATGGAGCTCAGGATCTGGAGAAATACACAACAAACGAGAAGTGAGGGCAGGAACACAGTAGAGAGGGTCAAATGTGGCCCAGGCTCAGGCACAACCAAGGCCAGGCTTAACTGACCAATATGTGACACCCCACACGCTTCAGGCTTGTGCACAACACACACACACGCATGTGCACACGCACACGGATGGATGAACGGATGGACAGACAGATGGAAGTGCTTCTTCAGGCTGGCAGCACAGCCTTTGCTTCTGCTCCCCTAACCCTGCAACTAGATATAAGCAGGACAGGTGGGAGAGGAATGTGTGCACTGAAAAGCTCCTTCTGCCCAAGGGAAGGTTGGTCCAGAGCCAGGGTAAGCCAGCCACCGGGAGGTAAGGAGTTATCTGACTGGAACACCATCCCTGAGATCTTGGTCCGGGTGAATAGTCTATGAGAGGACCTGGGCTGTGGGACCTGAGTCTGTGCTCCAGACCCCTTCACATTCACAGATACTGAAAGGGTGATTTTGTTAATGCTCATATGAAGCAAAGCCTCACTTGGAATCCTAAATAGCCACTCCTATAACCAACTCTTCTCAGGCCTTAGGAGATGTTTCTCTGTGACATCTTATTATTTGTGCCCAAAGTCTTTGTGGAAGCAAGAAAAACTCACTGCCCCCAAGTAACCTGAAATTCTGTGAGTCATACAGTGACTGCTGAGGTCAGGATGGGAGAGGATGTAGGCAGCCAACAGCAAGGAAAGAGGAAGGACAGATCTGCACATTGGCTCTGCCCCTCTGGTGGCAGGATGAACAAATGGTTCTGCCCAGCAGTTGTCAGGACCCAGAAGAACTGCTCCCTCCTCCCCCTTCTCTCCCCTCTGGCTCTTGCTGCAGAGGTGCGGGGGAAGCCATGCAGGTGTGCACCATGGGCTTCAGTCAAGGACCCCTGTTATTCCTGCTCTGTTTCCTGTGTAGGTCAACATGCAACATGTGGTGTGCGTTTTCTATGAGAACTCTTCCTATTGGGAGGTAGAATGATAGTTGAATGCTATGAATTTGAAGTATTATCTCTAAGGATATGTAATACAACTTCATTTAATTTTCAAAAAACAAAGACTTAAAATTCAGTTTCATTTAAATAGTTTTCACTTATCATTTTAATATTTATTAATTATAATTTGTATTTTGCCTGTTTTACATTTTAGTATTTCATAAAAAAAAGTGGAGTACGACCCCGCATACCTGTGATACCATCACTCTGGGAGACTGAGGCAGAGGCTCCCAAGTTCAACCTTAGCAGCTTAGCAACTTAGTGAGATGCTGTATAAAAAGTTGGCGATGTAGTTCAGCGTGAGGATCCTGGGTTCAACCCCCAAGTACCGAAAAGAAGCAGGATAGGGGAGCGGAGAATAAATTATCAGAAAAAGTAACTTTATTTGAAAATACATATGAGAAAATACATTTCTGACATTTTTACATGTACTTTTACATTTCTGATGAAGACATATTAAAATTTTGCATATTTCAAATACATTTACATTTTTTAAAATTCCTTAGCTCATTGCTATAACTAGAACCAAATTATGTGAAAATGTTCGTTATAATGACAGGATTTGTGATCATGATAAAATGAAGTCAAGACATTAATTTAGAGAAATAAACTAATCATAAATTATGCATGTCTATTTTGGTATTCACTCCAAAGGATATTTAAACATGTGCAGTAATAATTAATTCAGTCATCTTTGTTATTTGCCAACTTTTGGTCATGTAAAAGCTAGCTTTATACATTTTTCAATTTTGTCTTGAAAAATACATGAATATGTGGAAATGTATATGAATATAGATTTTTAAAAGTATGAAAACAGCATATTTTATGTAACTGTTTGCTGGATTTATCTGGACAAGGGCAGGGGTCCATGGGTGCTTTTGCCTGGGACCTTTCGGGTGTTGGAGGCGGATCCTTCAGGATAGGTAGAATTAGACCAGTGCCACTACAAACATGGAAGACAGACATCATTACACATTTTCCTTTAAATAACCATCTTTCTAACTTCAACACACCTTCAGCTTTTCTTGCAGAAATCTCCTTGGGCTTTGCTAGGAACTTTTCTAATTATCTTGCTGGGCCCTGCACACCCAGCACATAGCCCCTGAACCGAAAGCCATTTGACTGATGTTCATTGACTGAATGCACCTTAAAAGCCACAGTTTGTCCCTGGCCTCCACGCTCCACGTCTCTATGGCTTCATTCACTGCTGGTGGGAAAAGAGCAGGAGACTTGTGAATGAGGCCTGGGTGGTTTCATCAGTAGCTGTAAACCCCCCAGAAGGAGTTACTGACTGGGACCTCACTTGCATGTCACAATTTGTGAACTACTATACACCATTGCCATCACCCTTGGGCATAGCTGGTGCCAGCTCTCAGGAATGGGCCCAGACAATCTTGGAACTGAAGCCACAGAGCCCCATCAGTGTTTTCAGAAGAAAAAGAAGATCCCATGTACAGCACAGCTGCATCTGCATGGCCCTTGCACCAAGAGAGCGAGGAGAGGCTGGCAGGGAGGCTGAAGACAACGCCACAGCTATGGCTAGAAACAGCATCTGGGTTCGAATCACAAGGGGACATTTCCAGCCTGCCACCTTCAGAACAAAATGACACTCATACAGAATGGTATTTGTGTGGCCCACTGGGATGAAGCAGGAGATGATGCCAGGGACCCCAGGCTGCAGGAGCCCCCATCCCACCCCGCACTAGGTTGGTGGCAATATAGTGGTACAGCTGGGCCCCTGTGGCCACTCAGTGGGAATTTCTGCTACAAAATGAGGCCTCCACTCACAGAGCCACAGACACTGATTGGGGAGGCACAGCTAGGAAGCCAGGCTCGCTGAGGAGAGAGAGGAAGGAAGACCTGTCACACGTAACACGAAGCAGCTCTGCCCTCCTGTCCATGGCACAGCCAGCCTGCTTGAAGGAACACAGGATCCTCCCCAGCAAGAGGGAGGGGGTCCGGGTGTGTATTCCTGGTCTTTCACACCCCTCCCTCACCCAGGAGGGGCTGCCTGCCCAGTCTCAGGTCTCCAAATTCCTGCTGGGCTCTTCAAATCCTCCCTTCCCAGGATAGCCCCACGGCTCCCCGCTCCCCTGGCTGAGATGCCTCCATCTCAGCACTTATTTACTCAACCACTCATTTCTGGAATAAGAGGACCCACCCTGCTCCAGGGATTGCAGCCAGTAAACAAGAAGTCCCTGCTGTTAGAAAAGAGACCGAGTGTGTCACTGGTAAGATTAAGAAGGTGGGTGCGCCTGAGAACCCTCAAAGCCATCTAGAATGGCCCTTAAGGTGACTGATTTACCAGTGCTGATTGAATTCTTCCTCTAAGCAATTCTTGTGAGAATAAAATTAAAATAATGTCCAAAAAGCACTTTTAAATTCTGATTAAAATTCAAATTCATATCAGATGCCCAGAACAGATCATTTCACACCCTACCATGCCACAAAATCATTCAGGTAAGAACCACATAACAGTCAATAGTAGCTGTTCCCCTCTGATGTGTTCTTTCACTTTAAAATGAACAACTAACAATTTAGCAAGAAAAACCAATGCCAGTGTTAAAAATGTTCAGATTCAGTAAAATATTTTATGTAGGAACCAAAACTTGTATTTACCAAACAAAAATATGGCACTTTGCAATTCATGCTCTGCTGAACTATATTAAAATTTTGTAGCATTAAATTTCTAAATAGTGACACAGAGTAAAAGAATCAAAATAGTTCCTGTCTTTGTCTTTAGAATCATGTGTTATTGTTCTTTCTTTTAAGTCTACAGAATTCTTTACATGCCTAAAGAGATACTATATTAATGTGTAAAGTATATGTGTATGTGTAAGTGCTAATCAAAAACTATGGCATGAGCACCATTTGTGGACTATGGGGAAAGAGAACAAGAAGTCACCAAGAAGCAAGGCTTCCTGTGAATCAGCGCCGTGTGCAGGCTGCTGGGGAGAGAGCTAGATGCCAGCCCCTTCTGGCACACGGGCTGAGAAACAAGAAGAGCCAACTCCCCCGCCAACCCCGGCCCCATCACCACTGAAAGCCACTGGCTGATCTGGGGAAACACAGGCTGCGATGATGGCTATTGAGGTGGAATATAATTTAATGTTTGTAGTGTTTAGTGTTTCACTGACTTTATAGGTCTAAAGCCAGTGGTCTGATCATCTATTCAGAGGATGGCAATATGCAGTGTGGCATCTAGCGGGGATCTCCTTCTGAGGGTGGTGGCCATTGCTGATTCCCTATTGTCTTGTTTTGAAGTCCTGTATAATTTTCATTGTTTTGTTGGGTTGGGTCTTCTTCTGTTTTGTTTTGTTTGATTTTATTGTATCCGATGGCATGGGCAGTTATTTTAAAGATAACAAGAAATATTATGGTAGCCATTTTGGATTTACTATTATGTTGCTTTGAAGTCCTTTATTGCATTCATTGTTTTATTTTTATTGATTCTATTCTGTTCTGTTTTATTTGATTTTTGCTATGTCTGAAAGTATCTGCAGCTATTTTGAAGACAGTAGGAAGCATTATGGTAACCATTGTTGATTTTCGATTGTTTTGAAGTCCTGTGTCACTTACACTGGTTTGCTTTGATTGGCTCTGTTCTGTTTTGTTTTGCTTGGTTTTATTCTCTTTAAAATAAAAAAAATTTAAAAAAACTACGGCATGTGTTTTACATAACAAAATATTACAGTAAAAGACACATTGTCATTAATTCTCTTTGAAATGCTCTCTGTTACTTCAGACATGCTTATCCTACCATCCTTGCCCTTTCTGAAGCAGCTCTGAAAGTTCTCTTTAGTATCTTTATGAGATGTAATCAAAAACACGGGGAATGATGCTACCACCGAATGCCATCCAATGGAAAGGCAGGCTGAGACGAACAGTAAGGTCTATCTTCGTCCACCTTGTTTACCAGATTCAGCATTGTGAGGTTTTTGGCTCTTCCCCCAAGCTGTACATGACCATGAAAGGTAAAGGTTCTGAATCAACTCAGGATATTGAGTCAGCTACAACAGCGCTAGTAAAGATTCAAGAAAGATGACTCGTAGAACTACTTCAGAAGTGGCAGGAATGACAGGATAAGTGTGTTCAAAATGATGGGGAGTATTTTGA
This sequence comes from Cuniculus paca, assembly GCA_004365215.1. Taxonomy (NCBI): domain Eukaryota; kingdom Metazoa; phylum Chordata; class Mammalia; order Rodentia; family Cuniculidae; genus Cuniculus; species Cuniculus paca. Next base: position 1,681 of record RJWT010010818.1, on the reverse strand, counting down.
GGGGGATTAATGGTAATGTGTTGTGTATTGTAATAAATATTTTTTATAAATGCCACCTTTGACACCTGGAAGACCTCAGCAGCTGAGGAGCGCCTCAGCCACCCTTCCTGCTCCCCTCTCAGCAGAAGAGGGGAGCCTTGGGTGCCTCTCCCTCACACCCAAACAACCTCGGCAGCCCACAGGAGTGTCAGTGACCCCTACTGCCATACGCAGTAACTCAGTGAGCTGGTGGGAGCCTTGGCAACCCCTCCCCCAACCCTGAGGAACTTGGTGGGCCAGTAAGAACATGATGAGTCCCCCTCCCCAAGCAGAGGACCTCAGTGGGTCAACAGGTGCCTCAGTGAACCCTCTCCCACCTGGAGAACCTTGGTAAGCCAGTGAGAGCGAGGGTGAGTCCTTCTTGCAAACAGATAACCCCGGGTGGGCTAGCGAGAGTTCTAGCAAGGGCTCCTCCCACCCAGAGGAAACTGACTGGGCCTATGAGACCCCCAGTGACACAGTAGGGTCCCAGTTGGGGCATACACTGTAGACAGGTGGGTCTGGCAGCTTGGAACAGTCTGAAGCCACAATAACAATGTGAGCTAAGGACTGGCCCATGTCAATACTCTAAGGCTAATCAGCCCAGGAAGAATATAGGACTCACGCAAAACTGGCCTAGCAGGAGGAATGCAGGTGACCGGCCCCTCCCCTACACTGTAAGACCCAGAAACTGGGTGAATGTCAGCCACACAGTAGGACCCTAAGACACATGCAATGGACAGTCAAGACTAGTGGGATTGAAAAGACCAAAATATTAACTCAAGAGATGAAAATGGCAAGACAAAAAAGCAAAATGCAATCTCAAATGCCCAACCCATTCAGAACAAGTACAGGAGACATCCAAATAGAGGACATTAGAAGTCACACACCTGAAAGTTCTGAAATGATAGCAACTGAAATCCATGAGGTTATAGAGGAAATCAGACTAGAAATAATCTCTCAGGTAAAGAAAGAAATGACAACCTTAATAAAGAAGGTGCTCAGAATAACTAGAGAAGACATAGATAAAAGAAGTACAGGAGAATGGGAAAATGATGAAAACCTTGAATGAACAATCTAGGAAAAAAACAGAATGCATGAAACAAATTCAAAGAGACATCCAGGAAATTAAAAACTCCATTGAAAGCTTACAAAACTGCTTTAATGAAACTGAAGATAGACTTTCAGACCTTGAAGACAGGATTTCAGCTAGCAATCATGAAAGGAAAGAACTCTTAAAAATAACAAGGACCATGAAATAACAATTCAACAGTTTCAAGACAATGCAAAGAAAAATAATACAAGATTGATAGGTGCCAATGAAAATGCAGCAGTCAATGCAAATGACATAAAGAAAACTATTTGCAGAAGTAATGACAGAAAATTTTCCAAGCATGGGAGAAGAATCAGATATACAGATAAGTGAGGGATATAGAACCACAAACAACCATAACCAAAATAAATCTACACCCAGACATATAATAATCAAGTTCTCAGAAATCCAGCATAAAAACAGAATACTAAAAGCCATTAGAGAAAAGAGACAGCTCACCTATCAAGGAAGGCCCATTAGAATCATGGCCAACTTCTCAACACAAACCCTCAAGTCGAGATGAACTTGGAGTGAAGTATTTCAAGCCCTGTTTGTTTTCAAGTTGAAAAC
>RJWT010010817.1:0-23815 GCA_004365215.1 Cuniculus paca | reverse complement strand
ATGGTCAACTCACAAGCAGATATACGCCTTCTGTTTTGAATTTTACACAGTTGCTTGTAAACATCTATGTACAAAAGTTTTAGTATTTGCTCAACAAAGTGGAAAAGTATCATAAGTAAAGGCCAAAGGAGGGGAAAAAGAAAAGAGGGAAGGAGAAAAAGAGGAAAAAGGAAAGGAGAAAGATGCTATGGCTTGTGTCTAGATGTCCCCCCAAAGCCTCATGCACTCATAGGTAGGGCTTTTTCAGAGATGGAGGGATCTACAGTGTGTGATGCTGGGATTAAAGGCATAATGTGGGAATTGTCTCATGGTGCAATATTAAGATTAAGCCTGCCCCATCCTGGGTGTCAGTGCTACTTTCCCTAAGGGTGGGTAGCCTGGATAAAATGTAAGGGACAGAAAGAGGGTCGTTTCTTGTCTGCCTGCTCTGCGACACCCTTCTGCCATGCCACCCTGCCTTGCATTCAGCCATCTATGTACTGAAATCTCTATAAACTGTGAGCCAAATAAACCTTCCCTCCTTTAACTTTGACATTGGATATTTTGTCTCAGTAATGAGCAAAGTAACTATGAAAAAAAGGGTAAATAAGAGGAAAAGGAAACAGAAGACTGAAAAACCAGCAAGTTAGTCTCTGATAAACCAAGTGGAGTAGTAAATAGCCTGTTAATATTTCCTGTTTCTTCCTGTCTTTACCAAATAAGCACCACACCATCTCTCAATTCAGGGATAATCACAGCCCAGGGAAGCCTTCCCTGACCTCCCTCCCCAGGTCAAATATACATTATGGATTCCCTTGATCTTACATACCTATCGATCCTTGCACTTGGTCCAGTGGCAATTTTAATTTTTTATTAACTATGTGATTAATGTTTGCCATTAAACTGTAAGTTTCTTCAATGCAAAGACTTCTAGTTTTTCTTACCACTGCATCCCTTCTCTCCAGATAGCACACATCATACAGGAAGAATGAATGTTTTAAATAATCAGGCAAAGTGTGTATGGGAATTGGAGTGCAGAGAAATTTCTTTGTTCCTTTCATTAGAGGTATCATTCTTAGCTAGTGGTTCTAAGATACTTTGATTACAAAGTCTCTTTATGCTCATAAACAACTAAGGAGCACATGAATATTTATATCAGCTGTATTTATAATTGCAAAAAACTAGAAGAAACTAAGATGTCCTTCAATTTGAATATAATACATGCATACTCTGTTGTGAATAGAGTATTATTCAATGATAAAAATAAGTGAGCTATGAAGCCATTAAGAGACATAAGAAACATGAATATTTCTAAGTAAAAGACACCAATCCAAAAAGGGTACAAATCATATAGTTCCAACTGTGTGTCATTCTGAAAAAGACAAAGCTCTGGATAAAGTGAAAAGATCAGTGGTTTCCAGGGGTGTAGAGGTAAGAAATAAATAGGCAGCATATAGGGGATGTCTAAGGTAGTGAAACTATTCTGTATGCTATTATAGTGCTGAATGAATATATACATTTGTTACAACTCATAGAATATACAACACAAAAGAGAAAACCCTCATGTAAACTATGTGTTTTGTGTGATCCCATGGTATATCAATGCTATTTCATCAATGATAATGAATGTGTCACACTAGTGGAGGATACTGATCAGTATGGAGGAGACTGCGTGAGAATGTTGGGAAAATATGAAAACTCTGCACTTCCTATTACTGTAAACCAAAAACTGCTCTAAAAATTAATTTTCTCTTAATTTAAAAAAGCTATTGAAGCTCCACAGAGTTTTTGTTTTTGTGGGTTAGATCTATTGATGTTCACCAAATACAAGCTAAAATAAAAATTTAAAAAGTATGTATCTTAATTCATTTAAAAACCAAATACACAAAGCCACACCTTTCTGTGAGCCAGGGGCAGCCATGGGGAATGGGAGGAGAGTCAAGAAGCCTAACCACACCTTTCAGTGAGCCAGGCGCTGAGCAGACTGGTAGACAATAAGACCAATCTCCCCTCCCCCCATAAACAACTGGCTGATTTGGAGGAACTCAGGCTGAGATGATAGCAACTGAAGTAAAAAGAATAATTTAATGCTTGTATTGTTTGATTGACTTTGCAGGCCTAAAACTGGTAGTCTGAGGATCTATTTGGAGGATAACAATATGCATTATAGCAACTGTAGGGGATTTCCTTCTATCTTGTTTTTGAAATCCAATGTTTTGTTTAATTTTACTGTTTTGTTTTATTCCTGTATCTGGTAACCTGAGCAACTATTATGAGGATAACAATATGCAATACAACAACCATTGTTAAATTCCTATCATCTTATTTTGAAAACTTACATAGCTATTGTCTGTTGTTGATGTTGTTTTGCTTTTGTTGTGGTTTTTTTGCTTCTTGATTTTTCTGGTTTTTTTCTTTTTTCTCTTTAAAATAAAAGTTTTTTGGTTTGTCTGTTTGTTTGTTTTGGTACCGGGGATCGAACTCATGACCTCAAGCTTGCCAGGCAGGCCCTTAAACCCCTGAGCTAAATCCCCAGCCCTAAAATAAAAATTTAAAAAACCAAACACATTACATGCTAATATAAAAATATATTTTATTAAATATAATTGTATTGCAAGCACTCAATTCTAGCCAACACACAATAACAAAGATCAGATTTATCATCCTACCTGAACATCTTTTTAAAAGATAGGCAAAATATACAAAACAGTTCTCGTTAACACTGGACAGAAGGTAACAAAAATGGTAATCCCTGAGAGTTAAGGAACAAATGAAGCACGACCAAAAGTTGCATCAGATTACTAGCAAAGGTAGCTAACTTTTTTGTAAAGGGACAAATTCATATGTATTTTAATCTTCATGGACCATATAAAGTTACTACGTGATAGCACAAGAAGAAAAACAAAGTACAATCACTGAATTGAGGAGGTATAGTTGGGGAAGCCAAGTTTCACAGGACAGAGCTGCACAGAGAAAAAAACTGTAGCAATCTTCTAGGGTGTCCTCAGATATTTCAATGAATAGTGAGCAACCCACGTGGGTAAAGAAACCACACACATCAGAGAGAGTAGAGTCCAGTGCTCACAAAGGACCAAGAAGAGCACCAGTCCCAGCAACCAAGTGGGATACCTTCTACTTCCTGGTGCATTCAGTACAGTACTAAGAAGGGCCTTTCCTCAGTAGGAGCGAAATTTAATCTTGGAAACAATGCCGCTCTGGTCCAATTTAACAAACTTTAAAAGCAAAAGCCTCCTCTTCCCTCCACCATGAGTCAAAAGATTTTCAAGTAACACTACTGCATTCCAAAAAAAAAAAAAAAGTCTAGAATATTTTTAGGAATATAAAAATATACAGGACCCTACAAGGTAAAATCTTTAATATCAGGCATCATACAAAGAAGCAAGAAAAATATAACCTGCAATGAGCAAAATCAATGAATTTGTGTTGACCCAGAAATAACACAAATGATAGAATTAGTAGACAAGGACACTAAACAGTAATCAGAAATGGAAAACTATAAGCCAACAGAGCTAGTAATTTCATGAATATCAAGCAAAGAAGCATTAAGAAAACCATATCAAGACATCAAAATCAAATTGCTTAAATCAAATGAGAAAGAGAAAAATCTAAAAAACACTCAGAAAATAAAAAACATTATTTACAGAAATACATAGGTTTTTCTTGTCAGAAACAATGGAATACAGAAGACAGAGGAGCAATATTTTTAATGTACCAAAAGAAAGAAGAGTCAACCTAAAATTCTCCTCCAAACAAGAATATTTTTAGAAAAGATGACAAAATAAAACTTCTAGAAATACAAAAGCAAAAAAAAACTCCATCACCAGCCACTTGTGCTACAAGAAATTTTAAATAAGTCCTTCAGGCAGAAGAATGATACCAGATGGAAATCTGGATTCCTCAAAAAAAATAAATAAATAAATAAAAATAAAAAATACAAGAAATTGTAATTACATAAGTAATTTTCTTAATACTTGAATCTTTACATTTAAAGGGATAACTGAAATTTAAAATAAAATTAATATAGATTGTAGGAGTTACGTAAATTGTGCGATTTTTTCTTTTTTGTACCAGGAATTGAACTCAGGACCTCATGCTTGCCAAGTAGGCACTGTGCCACTGAACTGTGTCCTTGGGCAGAGGTTATATAAACTGCATGATAATAACATACAAGCTGGGAGGAAATAGAAGAAATATTGCAAGTTCCTGTACTGGAAATAAAAAGCAGTGCTGAAGGTAGAATGTGTTAAATTAAAGACCAAATCCTAAACCACAAAAACAACACAAGTAATATTTTCAGCTAATAAGAAAGAAAAAGAGATAAAGTGGGATTATTCTTTAAAATCTTCAATCCAAAAAAATAGAACAGGAAGAAAAAGGAAACAAAGATTAAAAGAATGAACGCAAGTAAGAAAATAGTAGACTTACACGAAACCTCGTCAATAATCCCATATACTTTAACACTGCAGTTAAAAGACAAAAGGCTTCAGATTGAAGAATGAACAAAACCCAAGTCTAAGCTATCTAAAAGAAACTAACTTTAAATATAAAGATACCGGGCAACCCACTCAGGACCCCTTCTGTCTCTCTCTCCGACAGAAACTTTCTTTCTTTCAATAAATATATCCTGCTCATAAAAAAAATGTATATATATATATATATATATATATAAAGCTACCAGTAGGTTACAAGTAAGCAGATGGAAAAGGATACATCACACTCAAAGGAAAAACTGGACTGAATATGAGCATAAGAATATCAATTTTGGAGTAGAGAATATTCTTCAGAATAAAGAAGGTCATTTCATCATGATAACAATGTCAGTTGATCAAAAGGATGAGTAGCAACCCTAAATGATTACACTTTAATAACAGAGCTTCTAAATACATGAAGTAAAAATAGAACTAAAAAGCAAAATAGACAAGTGTTCACAATTATAATCTGAAATTTTAATGTCCCTATATTGATAATTAGAAGAACAAGTAATAGATAATCAGAGAGGATAATGAATACCTGAATCACACTAACAACCAACTTGACCTAATTGTCATAAATCAAAATTGCATAATCTCTAATGTACACATGAAACACTTGCTGAGAGGGATAATATTCCTGGTTCCCACATAAACCTAAATAAATTTTAATGATGTGTAGCATATAAACAGGCTCTCTGAGCACAAAATATATTAAATTAATCATATGTTAAAATACCTACAAAATGTCTAAAGAACTGGGAACTAAATAACATGCTTCAAAATAATCCATTGGCCAAAGAATAAATCCAAAGAGAAATTAGAAAGCATTTTGGACTGAACGAAAACAAAAACACATATAAAAATGTGGGGGATGCATGTAATTTCTTAAGGAGAAGTTGTAGCACATGGAGAAGAAGCACCCAGTTAAACAACTTCAACATTCACTTAGGAAAAGAAAAACCAAACCGAAACCAAACTAGCAAAAGACAGACAATAAGAAAGATCAGGACACAGTCCATGAACTGGAGAATGTCAGTAAACCAGAGTTTGATCCTCCACAAATCAGCAAATCGATTGGCAAATCTATCAGACTCAGGTTTATCAGGACTCTGGGAACTACTAAAAAATACACAACAACCAAACGAATGTTTGATCAAGGCAAAAAAAAAAAAAAAAAAAACCCTGCTGCTTGGAGAGCGTTTTCTGGTGTCTTTCCCTGGCCCCATCACACACACTTGGCTCTGCAGATACAGGACAATAGGCTACACTTCCCAAAAAGATCTGTGGTACCAAAGGGAGCTGAACAGCTCTTTCATCCCGCAGTTCCAAAGGCTTTATTGGTAAATAGGCTTTGGGAAAGAAAGATCCATCCTGCGGCTTCCAAGTCAACGGAATGAAGAGCTGTGCCCAGAAACTCATCAGGTGTTGATGCAGGAGACTCCTGCTTAGTCCAACTCCATTTATAGATCCAGTCAAAGAGCATGGAATTCAGAGTCAACTAATTCTTCTGGCTTAAACCACAGGCTGATCTTTGTCATCACTTTTTACAGAGCTGTGTTTGTTTTGACCCACCGGTCTCCTGAAGGATTGCCACAAGGGGTTTGGCTTTCCAGCCGTGCATCACGTAACATTTCAGTCGCCGACACACCACAAATACAGTGGTGATTCCCTACAATCGAGGTGTGTAATGAACTGTACCATGGTGTATGAGTCCTCTTTGTGTTGCTGGACCAAAATACCTGACATACACAGTTTAAAGGTGAAGAAGTTTAATTTGCTTTACCATTTTGAAAGTTGTCTATCGTCAGCTGGCTCCAAGGCTGGAACAGCTCAGCAGAAGGGTATGATGGAGGAAAGCTGCTCAAGCCATGGCATCTAGGAAGCAAAGAAACTGGACGAGCCCAGAGAGGAAGGAACTAGGAAGCATTTATAGTCCCCACGGTCATGCTCCCAGGACCTATCTAGACACATCCAGAAATGTGCTTTATTAATCTCCTAGATATCTCTCAAGCCAATCAAGTTGACAGTCAAGATTAACACATGGCAAAAGATTTGAACAGGCCTTTCAATAAAGAAGATAGAGGACAAATACATGAAAATATGTTCAAGAGCCAGGTGTGGTGGCACGTGCCTGTAATCCCAGCATTTGGGAAGATGGAGCAGGAGGATCGTTGCGAGTTTAAGACCAGCCTGGACTAAAAGTGATCTCAAGGCCCGTCTGAACTGCATAGTGAGATCCTGTCTCAAAAAGAAAAAAAAATAAATAAATACATAAATAAATAAAAATAAAAAAGAAAAAGAAAATATTTTCAACTTTATCAGCCATTCAGTTAAATGACAAAAGAATATCAAAGTCAAGCATGATGATACACACCTGTAATCCCACCACTCTGGGAGACCGAAGCTGGAGGAGATCAAGTTCAAGCTCAGCCTGGGCAACTTAACAAGTCAGCAAGATCCTGTCCCCCACCACAAAAATACATAGATACATAGATAGATAGATACATAGATAGATTGATAGATTAAAAAAAGGGGGATATATGTCTGCGCAAACACCTTGGATTCAATGCCCAGTACCACACACACACACACACACACACACACACACACACAAAAGTATCAGTATACACTAGTTAGAATGGCCAAGCATTGGTGAGGATGTGGGAGTACTTGAACTTTCATATGCTGAGGATGGATATGTAAAATTGTACAGCTAGTTTGGAGATGTGTTTGGTGGCTTCTTAAAATACTAAGCATATTCCTAACCTATGCCAAGTCATTTTTCTCCTAGATATTTACCAAATAAAATGCAAAGAATACATCCAAACAAAGACCTACACATAAATGGTCATAAAAGTTTTATTTGTAAAAGCCAAAATCTGAAAATAACTCAAATGCCCAATAACAAGTGAATGGAGAAAGAAGTTATTCTGCATCCATACAATAAAGCCCACTCAGCTATAAAAACAAATTTTTGACACATGCAAAAACATGAGTGAATCTCAAAATAATGTTTGCTATGAAAAAACAAAAAAGTCCACACAGCCTATTTTCTCATTTAGATGAAATTCTAGAAAATGGAAACTAAGATAGAGTCACAGAAAAAAAATCATCAGTTTCCCAGAAACTAGGAACAGAAAAGAGAGAAATAGTATGAAAGTGGAGCACAAGAAAACTTTGGGAGTGGTGTGTGTGTCTTAATTAAGGTGATGGTTTCATAGATGCAGGCACATGTCAAAATGTATCCAATTGTAGACTTAAATATGTACAGTTTATTGCATTTCAATTACACCTCAAGAAAGCCATTTAAAGAAGTAGCTGTATTTTCCAAAACAAATTAACAAGAAAGGTGTCATTGCTTGACATTTTTGCACATCTGTTTTATGTCACACTTCGTAAAAGACAGCTGGATTCTCAGATTTGTTTGCTGAAGTGTGTTGTATTATATTGTTTTAGTTTGAGAATATAAAGAAAATCCACCTCACATCAACATATAGTTGGAAATGTGAAAAATATTTTAGTGGCTCTTTCAGATAATTATAGATGTGTTTGATACTACATCAAAGCTTGACAAGTAGTAGTTTCTTAAAGTTGCGGTATGGAATCAGAAACCAAATTTACTAGTTTTTCACACTCTGATATTTTAAAATCCATTGGTCCATTGAATACAGTACTTTGAGTGGATCTTTTTTCATGTAGAGTTTTAAAACAGCATGATCATTTGGAAAATATTCACTGAGTTATGTATATTTCCAAAATATGGAATTACATATATTTGAAAGCATGTTTGACAGTTTCTTAAAATGTTAAATATACATGTCAATAAATGATAACCATACATATTAGTAATATATCACTCATCTCACCAACAAGTCTTTAAGTATTAGAAAGTTGTCAAACTCACCAATGTGGATAAAAGTTTTCAAAAATTCTAATTTTCACTACAAAACTCAAATTTCATAATTTGGCAAATATTATCATTCTTGAAATGACACCCTCCCTCGGTTCATTTTCTAGAAAATGTTTTGTCCAATATTCAACTCTAAATAACCATAATTTTTAAGTTAGTGTCACAGTCTGAATGCCTGTGTCCTTCCCAAATTTCAATGTTGAAACTCAGTCCCTAATGTGATGATAATAAAAGAAGGGGACCTGCATGGGTAGTTAGATCATGAAAGTAGAGCCTTCACACACGGAATCAGCATTATGAGTCCCAGGAGAGCCACCTGGCCCTCTTTTCAGCATGTGAAGATGCAGAAGAAAGGGCCTCCCGGAACCAGAAAATGGGCCTCATCAGACTCTGAGTGTGCAGGTCCCTCGATCGTGGACTTCCCCCTTCCAAAAATGCTTGTATACTTCCCTGTTAATGAGATCTTGTTATGGAAGCCCAAATAAACTAAGAGAGTCAATAACTTTTCAATGCCTTTCCTACAGAAAGTGACTAATTCAGCTCTTAAAATCTCACCAAGAGTTTTCTTTGAGACAACTATTTTACTTTGATTTGCATCATGTTTTATGAATACTTCCCATTTCATAATACCAAATATTAAAATAACTCATTTACTAAAAAACCCCTGAGATTTCATATAGTAATATTTATATTAAAAGCATTCTTGTTTTAAATTAAATTTATTGGTACATTTTAGGTATATATAGTGACCACATTCATCATAGAGAGTTTTTCCCTGTACATGATGTTTCTTGATTTTTTTTTCTTTTCCCCTCTCTGTTTACAAAAGCTTTATTTCCATTTTTTCCTTTCTTGCTTTTCTTTTTTCTTTTCCTTTTCTTCTTTCCCCCTCCTGCCTCCCTTGTTCCCCTTCCCATTTGAACATTTTTTTCCTGTTTCACAAAAGGTATAATAGATATTGCGAAGGTAAGAGCATTCTTAAGTGAAACTAGTAATTTTTTATATGAGCGTGTGGTAGTGAATCAGGCTAGAATACTAGGAGCAGGGACTTTTTGTAAGGAGTACTAGGGAAAGCCTCACTAATGAGATATTTGAGGACAAGGTTTAACAGTACAGTTTGGGGTCAGTGTTGTTATTTGTACTATGTCACTAGCAGTTTTACCCACCACTGTTTCTGAACCACCAGACCAAATGTCAATACAGTGAAAAGGGCTGGGACCCCCAGAGGTCCATGGACCACACTTTAAGCACGGTTGCTCTAGCTGGAAAACACAGCTCTTTGTGCTTGATCCAAATCATCCTGCCTAGAGAACATAATGCTCCCTTTACAAGGCCAGCCCAGCTTGAAGGGACAAAGCTCATTCACCTCACAAGCATTTACTGAGTGCTTACTCTGGACCAAGCCCAATTCTAGGTGTGGAGAGCAGCAAATGGAACGCAAGCCTTGCCCCTTAGGTAATAGAGTCTAAAAACAGGTTCAGACAAGAAACAAGCAAAAGGGAATCTTTACTATGAGTGATGATGATAGACATTACAGAGAAAAGCAAAACACAGGGGATAGGAGTGCTAGGAGAGGAGCTGTTTTGTAGGAGTGTCAAGGAAACTTCATTGATATTTGAGTGAAAACTTAAAGGTAGAGAAAGACCTAACTGTGCAGAGACCTGGGGGAAGAACATTTCAGAGAAAGGAGCAAATGTAAATGTAATAATATGCTTAGCATAGAAAAGTGGCAAGGATTATAGCAGGAGAAGAGTAAATGACAGGAGAAAAGTAGGATGTGATAGCAGGAATAAGGAGGGGAGCACGCCATGCCAGCTTTCTACACAACGGATTTTACTCAGTGCAGGAAGGAAAGACAGATCGCTGCGATCAGGTGAACAGCATGATCTAATTACTGTTTGCTAAGGCTCCTTTTGACTGATATGCTGGGAATGGGCCATAGGGGGTATAGAAGTTGATTTTATGTGTGACTATGACTGAGCCACAGGTGCCCCAATATCTGGTTAAACACTGTTTGTAGGTGAGTCTGTCAGGGTTTCCAGCTGAGATTACTGTTAAACTGAGTGAAGCAGATGGTGCTCTGCAGCGTAGATGCGGACCATGCCATTATCCCATTCGTTGAGGGTCTAAATAGAATAAAAAGTTGGAGGAAGAGAGAATTCTCTCTCTCTCTTCTTCTTCTCTCTCTCTCTCTTTCTCTCTCTCCCCCTCTTTCTCCACCCCCTCACTCCATCCCTCCCTCCCTCCCACCCTGACAGCTTGAGGTAGCACACCCGTTTTCACCTGGTATTAAAATGAGAATAGAACTGGAAAGTATACCATCAGCATTCCTCAATCTCAAGCCTGCAGACTTGGACTAGAATTTAACACCATCAGTTCTGGTTCTCAGTTCTTCAGACTCACAGTGGAGCTACACCACTGACTTTCCTGGATCTTCAGCTTGCATGTGGCAAATTATGAGACTTCTCTGCCTTCATAGTCACGTGAGTCTATTTCTTATAAAATACATCTTCTATTTTCTCTGTTTCTCTGGAGAACTCTAAATAATATGGGGTAAGGTAAAAAGCATAGGCATCAGCACTGAAGCTATTCCAGAATTCCAAGCACCAGACTAGAACACAAGCAGACTAGGTGACTGGGTTCAAAATGCAATGAAGAAATCTATTCACAAGACATACGGGTTCCAGCTAGAGTCAAAATGAGAGGCAGACTTGCATGGACACATCTGCAAATTGGTATGGTAGCATGGGATGGAGGGTGGTACTGATGCTGAGTACCGACTAACAGGAAGCCTGAGAGCATCAGACTTCATTCTGGGAGGAGAAAATATTCTATAAAAGGAGCTGTGCTCAAGAAGACGTTTGTAGTGACTGAGAGGAGGGAGCTCTGTTGAGAGCACAGTCCCGAGGTTAAAGATAGCAAAATAAAAGCCATGAGAGCAGCTCTACTCTGCAGCACTTCGAGTAGAGTGAGTCCCAACAGAGGACAGACCACCACACGGCAGAAGCAGCAGAGGGGCGTGGGTCTCTGTGCACTGTCACCTCGCTGCAGTCCATTCTCCTAACAACCAGAGGAATTTTTAAAGAAACAATCAAACAAGCTCTGCCTAACATCTTTCAGAATGCTCTAAAGAGGACATGGTTTCTTTATGATAAGATCTTGGGGATGGAGACCGAATTTCAGCCACAGACGATCCCTGAACTTTTATACAGAAACAGTAAGTTGAATTACTTTTACTCCTGGAAAAAGTGAAGGAGAAAAGTGAAATAACAAGTGTACCACCCCAAATCCTCAATAGAGACCCCCATACCACCACAGTGTTTGGTTTGAGGTCAGAACCAAGGAGCATGGGTTGCGGCTGGTGTCCGGGACACAGAGGATCCTAGAAGAACATGAGTGCCCTGGAATTTAGTGGCAATTCTTCAGACAGCCAAAGTTGTCACACACCATGGAATGGGGTTGTTCAAGTGAATATCACCTAGATCTCAAGGAATAGGGAGTTCCTGACTAGTTGTGGAGTTGCAGTTGATGAACAGAATTCATTGGCAGGGGATGGATGGATGGATGGATGGATGGATGGATGGATGGATGGATTTATGGATGGATATGTTAGAGACATCAGATATTGTGAAGCTAGTTTGGAGGATTTTACATTGTATACACTTTAGTTCTTTTATATGAAAGTAGCATCTGAATACCAGATACTCTAAAGCCTGTGCATTTGCCTAAAAATTATTTTCTGATATTTCTAATTTCTTTAGCAATAGACTTCTAGCTATTATAACCAAATATCTTGAGGCCCACTTTCCTTCATTGTTTCTCACATAGACCACTTCCAAGTTGTCGGTAGATCCCAATGTTCTATTCAAAACATATCTGGAATCCAGCTACTTTCCACCAATCCACTACCACGTGGTCCAAGCCATCATCAGCTCTTATGGGTCTTCTCTCTGTACCTTCTTCACTAGTCTCCTGGTTTCTACTTGTGCCTCCCTTCAAATTGTTTTCAGCCTTCTAAAGGTTGGTAGATCATGCACTCTTCTACTGAGAATCAATGAATGGTTTCTCATTTCAGTTAAAATCATAGTCTTCGTGATCACCTGTAAAGCCTCTCCTCCTGTGCCTACCCTACACCTGCCTAGTCTCCCACATCATCACAATGCCTGTGTCTCGCTGCTCTCTCCTGCTTTGGCCATGCTGGCTCCTGGCTTTTCCTGTGCATACTTCAGAGCACTTACATAGGTATCTGGCTGCCTGGAATATTCTGTTTTCAAAAGTTCCGTACCTTGTTTCCTCACCTTCTCCAAGGCTCTGCTCAAAGTCACTTTTAGTGAAGTCTTCCCTGGCCATCACCTGGAACAATTCCCATCCTCCTGCTCTGTCCTGTTCTTCTCCATAATACACATCATCATCTGACAGAAGATATATTCCGCCTAATGGTTTCATTTACTGCCTGTCTCTGCCCAACAGAGTGAAAGCTCTGTGGAGGTAGAGATTTTTGTCTACATTATCAGAACTATGTCTCTAAGTCCACTAAAAATACCTGGTCAGACAATAGGTGCTTAATAAATAAATGAATAAATACATTGCTCATTCTGACTCTGACTTGAGGCCATTTCTCCTTGCACATCTCCATTTGTCTCTAGACTGTTTTTCACAACTTTCTTCACACCGATCCTGTCCTGACAACTGATGGGAACATGTGAAGTAAATTGTTCCAGCCAAACCACAGTCCATCAGCAGAAACCCTAGAGACATGGCTGGGGCAACAAGGATTACGTTTTAGCCAGTTCGTATTAACTGCTTCTTATCATCATTCATAAATTTGGAGCCAAGACTGGCAAAGAACAAGTTGACTCAGCCTTTAGTAGAAGCTACTCCTAAAGGATTCAATGGGCCTGTCCAAGAAACTAGTGGAACTCTGGAAACATCCCCAGAATTCAACACGGAAAGCATTAACTCTGTTTCTGGACCTACTTACAGAAAACCCTTCTGAACATTGTCACAGTCTGGAGGAGACCACATTTGTAGTCCTAAGGAAAATTTATTATAATTTCATTAAATAATTCCAATTTACCACTTCCAGTGCGATGCACAGTGAGAATAAAGACACAAAGACATATCTACTGCCGTGGGGAGCCAAGGAGGTCCTAAGTCCAGCCAGAACAATGACTAACTGGAACAAAGGGCTCAATCCAGGGCCAAACACAGGTTTTATTAATTCATGAGAGAGTGAGTGGCACACTGGTTGGAAGCTATAGATGGGACCTTACTGACCCATCACATTGCTTTAAAGACTATGCATCAGCACCTCTGCTAGGCCCATTTGTATTGCTTAAAGCTAGTTGAGTGGGTAAAGAAATATCCTAGCAAGCTCTGTACATATTACTACATGGAATTAGGGTCAGGTTTAGCCAAAATGGAGACGAATGGTTTTCTTTCAAGGTGAGCCATCCTGGTGGTCCTCCACACCTGCTGACTGGTCATTTCTCTAAGAAAAACCCTTCTCCATAACCAACAACAATTAAGCACATACTGGACCAATACCCTTGAGTTGCTTGGGATATTTATGCTATAGGGGTTTTGGTTTTGGTTTTGGTTTTGGTTTTGGTCTTGGTCTTGTCTTGGTCTTGGTCTTGGTTTTGGTGTTTGGTACCAGAAATTGAACTCAGGACCTTACACTTGCCAGGCAGGCGCTGTGCCACTGAGCTATATCCCAGCCCCTATGCTGTTGGTTTTTAAATTAAAACAGTATCTTGGGGGCCGGGGATATAGCTCAGCAGCATAAGTGCCTGCCTGGCAAGCACAAGGTCCTCAGTTGGATTCCTGGTACAAAAAAGAAAAAACAACATCTTAGATTGTGCCGTCCCCCTGTCCATTCCACACAATAACTGATAATCATCAAACATTTTCATAATGCTTTCTGTAAGGTGTGCAGGGGTTCTACAGGAAGGAGGCTAACTTTGCCTGTCCCATCTTGGTGCCCACCTTGAAAGAGTATACTCAATGTCCAGCAACTCTTCCTCACTAGAACTCACCAAAGTGACTCTTGCTGTCTTGATGGCACAGACTTCAACACCTGGTATGAGATGAATTGTGTTCCTCACAAATTTATATGTTCATGCCCTAACCCTCAGTACATCAGAATGTGACCTTGTTTGGAAATGGCTTTTAAATAGGTGATTAAGTGAGCATGAAGATGTTAGTGGGGACCTTAAGTCGATTGACTAATGTCCTTATAAGAAAAGGAAAAGGCATGTGCCTAGAGGGATGACTATGTTAAAAGGAGGTAATAAGGTGACTATCTGCAAATCACCTTGATCTAGAACTTCCAGTATTCAAAATTTTAAGATTATAAATTTCATTCCTGTTAGTTATGCTTCTAGGTCTATCATATTTTCTTATGGCAGGCTGAGCAACCTAATATACCACTTTATTTCTCATGCTGTGTTTCTGTTCCTGCTGTATCACAAATCACAGAACCCTGAAAATTCTGAAGATACGAGTGCCTTCCAATGCAAATGCATTTCTTAAGTACTTGCTGCAAGGTTTTCATAAGTGCCTTTATAAGTTACAGCTCACAAGATGATTTCTATGGCAATGGTGAAATAGTTTTTTAAGTAATCTTCTATTATAATATATGATGACTTAAGGACAACCATAAAGTTGATTTGCAGAGGACTGACAACCAGGCTCTTGTGCCCAGATTTATTAGTATGCCAGAGTTGGCTGAAAACAAGAATGCTGACTTTGCCACTCAAGTTCATTGAAATATATAATCTATTCAGCAAATGCATTTCTTTACAGTAAGGAATATTTCTTTCTAATAGCTGAAATATATTCACTCCTTTCCATACATTGTCTTCCTACTAGCAAAATACTGGGAAAGACACACTGGGAATCAGCAAACAGAAGTGACTGGAGACTTTGGCATTAGAGCAAAAGAAGATGTGAGTCACTGTAGAGATGGTCTGGGTAATGGTCCCTGTCCCAGCAGAGTGCCCTCCCCAGGCACCTGAAGGCTGGTGCTCTCCATCGTAGCATCTCTCTTATCTGGATGTACCAGGCACACCATGCCAACCTTCCATGGTGCAAGATGACCTGCCCTTTATCCAAAAAGGGCACAGTTTGATTGACTAAACTTCCCCTTTTCCAATGACAAATTACAATCAATTTGGCGTTTTAGCTGTTCCTAAATTCTACAAGCCCTAATTTTTATCAATCATACCCATCATATACAAATGTTACCAAATGCTGATGGCAGCCTCACGTTTTAGGAAGCATGAAACAGAAATGACACGAAATCCAAGTGCCTTGAGATGAAAAATCCAAGTGTTCCAGTCAAGGTTTATCTCCCTGCAAGAAATACTATCTTGAATAAACTACCTTGAATAAAAATGTAACTTCTAAAAAGGACACACGACATAAGGGAAATTGAAAGTATCCAAATCAATTCTCTCCGCGGCAAGGTAACCTCACTCAACTTTGGTTTCAGGGTACAGAGCAGGTGGAAGGAAATGTTACAGAAAGGACCAGGGCTTTCCTAACATGCAGCTGATTGACCACAACTTCTATGAGATCTTGTACAAAACAAACTGCAAAGTTACTCGAAGGCCTAAGGAGTAAAGAAAATTGTTGAAATATATCTTCTGTGACTTTAATTATAAAAAGTCCTCTGCATTGCCTCTGGGTGAGAGAGTGGTCTAAACTGCCCAGAATCTTTCAGTTTATCTTCCTTGCTCTTTCTCAGACAACCATTGGAAGATTGACTAATACAACATGTCCACAGTTCTTTCAAGTAGTCTTTTTATCTATGTCACTTTCTCACCTGCCTTTCGTGTTCACTCCTCTTTGCTTATTCTCTCTGTCTCTGTCTCTCTCCTCTCTCCCTCCCTCTCTCCTCTCTTCTCTCTCTCTCTCTCTCTCTCTTTTTCCTTCCCTCCATCCCATCGACTTTCTTAACATATTTCTGTTCCTTCTCCCTTAAATTTGGGAGCCATGGCTTTGTATCTCTAATGTAGACCAAACATTTATTTTATATGATTTGTCAATTCAGATCATCAGTCTCAGTAACTCTCATGTCAAATTTCCAAAAAGGAAACCTTCATAGTTCCCTGGCCATCCGGTTCTTAGTATGTGTCACAGTTAATTACAGAGACTGAAGGCAAGAAGCGGTCATCTACTAGCTACACAGATTAGAGCACACCAGCAAGGAAGGAATGTTGCACATGATAGCAAACAGACTGACACCTCTAATCCCAGTCTCTCCGTAGTCCTTGGCAAAACTAGTCCTAGAAGCCAGGACTCCTGATGCCCAACCCAATGCCATATCCACTAGAATACTTGCAACAAACACGCCAAAAAATGAGTTTCTGCATCCAGAAATAGACCTGCATATGTGAAGTCACCTGACTTACAACAAAAGTACCAATAGAGTAAAAAATACAACTTCTTCAATGAATAGTGCTGTCACGCTATGAGATATCAATATGAGAGGAAAAGGAGTATCAGTCATACTTCGTATCATACTCAAAAGTTAAAACTTGGAAAGTACGGTATGGTGGTACACACCACTATACTCAGTATTCTGGAAGGCTGAGGCAGGAGGACTGCAAGTTTGAGCCCAGGCTGGGCAACTTAGTGACTTAGCAAGACCCTGTCTCAAAATAAAAATATAGAAAAGGACTGAGAATGGAGCTTAGTGTAAAGGCCCTGGTTTCAACCCATAGGACAAAAAAAGTTAATTGATAGTGTATTATATAGATATAGATGTAGATATAGATATATGTAAAACAGTAAAGCTTCTAAAAGATACAGGATTGGAGGTACAACTCAAGAGTGCTTGCTTAGCATGTCTGAGACCTTGAGTTTAATGCCCAACACAACAATTAAATAACAGACGTATAGGAAAGTATTTTCTTTGTGAATGGGCCAAGATTTTTTCAATGATACATGTAAAATCACCAATTATCATACCAAAATGTTATGAACTGGGTCCCAACAAAACTAAGAGCTTCTATTCTTTACTATCATAATAGTAAGCAGAAAACCATGGAATGGAAGAAAATATTTATAATATATAATACAAGGAAAGTGTCATGAAGAATATATAAAAATTCCTACAAATCAGTTAGAAAAAGAAAATCAAACCAAAAGTAAAAGGAACAAGAGAAGGGAGAAGGGCCCTTCACATAAAAAAGAAATTGACCAGTAAGTATACAAAAAGTTCATCAACATCATCACTCCCTAAGTAAATGCAAATTAAAACTATAATGAGGAGAGTGATGGGGGCCAAAAGTGATTAGATATGTATGTAAATGTACCAATCTGCCAAAATGAAACCCATTAACCTGTGTGATCATTATGCACTAATAAGAAAAAACCCTCAGTGAGATACCACCATATATCTCCAAGAACGGCTACATTAAAGACTGAGATTCAAACATTGGTAAAGATAGGAGGCAACATGCACAGTTGAAGGTGAAGGAAGTTCAGCCAGTTTAAAAAATTGTTCGGCAAAAACCACTAGAAAAACGTACACCTACCCTGAGGAAGGGATGTTGAATGTGACAACAAACAGATCGACACACCCTCTAATCCCAATCTCTCCACAGTCCGTGGCAAAACCAAGTGCAGTTTCACTCCTGAATACAGACCAAAGAGAAGTAAGCACTTATGCTAACTAAAAGATATTTGTCAGTGCATTTTAGTAGCTTTTTTCTTATAAGAGTATAATACTGAAAACAGATCAGACGCCCATCAACTGGATAATGGACATATCCTGATATATTCTTATAATGAATTGCTACACACAACTTCAAAAGGGAAAGTTGTGTGATATAAGTATCAAGATGAACGGGTATTACAAACATGTGGAGCAAAAGAAGCTAGATACAAAGAGAAAGACCATGTGATTCCGTTAACAGGAGGTCTCCAAGAAGGCAAAACTAATGAATTATAACAAAACTCATCATAGTGCTCGTTAACTCTAGTAGAAGGCCAAATGAAGTCAGGAAAGGGAAAGAGGGAACTTTCCAAGGTACAGTAGTTTTCTGTATTTGGTGAAAGTGGTAGTTACATGAGTTAACACATATATAAAAAATCAACTGAGTGTATCATTTTATTTCATTGTGTACTTCGATTTTGTACCTTACTAAAAAATTAAGTTAGTAAATAGATTCTAAGTCAGAGACAATATGGATGGAAACAATCCTTTCTCCTCATTTTTTCTACTTTTATTGTATATGTTTAAAGCCATAATAAAATAAAGAAGTAGAAATTAATAGCCTGACACAGTAATAGATCATGAATTGTCTTTAAAATAGCCATGGCATCATATTATTAGGTTTATAAAATTACTTTTCAAAAAAATCCATATATTCTATCATATGGGAATGGATACTATCACCCCATTTCAAGTGCTCTGAGAGTCTTGATCTTTCTCAGAATCTGCTGCTTCTTGTTAACAGTTTAACACACAGCACAATCTCTGCCCTTGAAACATCCTTGAAATCTCTGTTAGGTTAGGAAATGGGAAGCAGGAAAATAGTTTTTATCCTCTCAAATCTGAAAGAGAAGAACAGACTCTCTGAAGAAGAAATTGAATAGAATTGTTAGTGCTACTTAGTCATATTTCTGCTCTGGTGGGCGAGGCAGCTTGAACAAAAATGCCTCCCACGCCGGACTGCTGCTTCTTAGGAAAACACTGAAGGCAGACCCTGACACTGGGAAGATAAACCTTGAGTGGAACTGGGCGACACAACTGAATGGAGCAGGGTAGGGTGCTGCATACATTGAGATAAAGTCTAGGTTTTTCTGGAAGCAATGTGCAGAAAAGCAGACATGAACTGGAGCAGAAAGAAGCTCTTAAATCTAAGTAACATCTCGCTGTCACACTCAGTATTCTCTCACTGACCTCCTACAAAATTAGATTTGCGTTCAAGGGTGAAACCATATGCATTGCCTGAGCTCCAATTTACTTTAAAAAATAGAATTATGCAAGAAAATAATAAGACTTTAAAGAGAAAAAATACTGACGTGATGGAATAGAAAGAATTATCCAAGTTATTTCCGAGATAGCTTGGTTGGTTAGGTGGCCACTGCAAATCCTTATCCTCGACTTTCCTTATCCACAAAACTGGGACTGCATCTGATGATTTCTATCAGTCCTCCCTGCCCTCATGGAAAATAATGCTCTATATTTTCTTTTTAAGCAGCTTGAAAAATCTGTGATCACTTTTAGGGATTTTCATCAAATATGCTTTAAAGACAAAAGTTGGCACTTAAAGGTGTGAGTTCCCAGCAATGTGGCATTTCACACATCTGAGCATCTCCTCTGAGCTGGAATCATTTGGGTACTTTTCCTGTCTACACAGAGATCTTCCAAATGCCAGTTTCTTGATTATTATCAGCCTCCACTCAGAGTGCAACCGACCCCGTGCTATTTCTTTCTCCTATACTGTCTCAGGAGCTCCAAACAGAATGTCACTTGAAGGACAATCATTTCTGTCTATTCACAGGGACAGAGAAAGGAATAAAAGCTATAATCATAGCCCCAGCTCCCTTCCTGCAGCCCTGGAATATGGAAATGGACCAGCTCCCACGGGAGCAAGGCTCTAGTTCAGCAGCCCTTCCAGGACTTGGACTTCAAGGGCAGACACAGAAATCTGAGAAAAGATTAACACACAACTCACCAAAGAGGAGGTAGTGTATTTTTATCTGCATTTACATTATGCTGAGTGTTGAGTTTTCTGTTGCTCTAAAGTTTAGGTCAAATCTATAAAATATCTCAGAAACAGAAATAATTCGCTGTTCATAAATTCAATGCAAAATGTGTTTAACTTTGCATCAGAGCAACAACCGTCAGACTCGGTATGCATTTTTCTTAGTGGAAAGGCTTTTTCTTCTAGACTTCATAGCTAAAGTTAATATTAGAGCTGCAATTTATCATTGAAGCTGGCCAGGAAGACACTTAATACAGTCTGCATGACTGATCCAGTTAAAGATCTTCTTTTTATTAAAAAACAAAAACACAAACAAATGAACAAAACTTTTTTGTTTGGACACCACTAGGAAATTGTGAGGTGAGATGGTTGAACACAGTTAACCTTAAAGGTAGTGACTCAGTCTCTGGGGTCAATAATCACAACCTTCAGTAGAGCTCATTAATAACAAGGAAGAATCAGTGTACCACACTGATTCTGATCAGTACCATACTCTTCTTTTCTAGTTTTCTGCTTTTATTAACCTTTTCCTCCTTCTGAAATTTTTATTTAAAATCTTCAAACACAGTCAAAAGTAACATTATTTTTTTTTATTTATTTTTTTTTGCGGCACTGGGGATTGAACTCACAACCATGTGCTTGCCAGGCAGACACTTAGGCCACTGAGCTAAATCCCCAGCGCATTATTATTTTTAACATAATTCTCCAAACAAGACCCAAGGACAACTAGCATAAAAATCTATGAGGAGGCAATGAGCAGAGGACAGAACAGGTGGTCCTTGTTAAAATGCAGTTTGGGGTCCAGCCCCAGAGGCACCAAATCAGGACCTCTAGAAATGGGGCTAGGCGGTGTGTGCTTCTAAGGAATGTCCTTAGTGATTCTAAAACACAATAAATTTGAGAACTATGTATGCAACTCCACTGGGCTGAAAGGAGACAATTCGTTCTTTAATTTCAACAGCAGTTAAAAAAGAAAAACATAAAAGGTCCTTTAGAGCAGAAGTTTAAATGACCATGGTTTTGGGCCTTCAATCCAGGATATGATTGTTTTCAAGTGCTTTTTATGTGCACAAGTCTCACTTGGGGATCTTGTGGATACGCAGGTTCAGATTCAGTGGGTCCAGGGCGGGTTCTGATCTTCTGCAGTTCTGGCAGACCGCCCATATTGCTGTGATGAGCCATGCTCTGGGGAGGAAGGGATGGAGTCTTCAACATCCTGCATCTGCCTTAAAACTAATGAATCTGGTCTCAGGAATTCTGTCAACCGGGTCATTCTCTGATCAACATCTCTGCATCTCATAAATGATGACACTGGACTCGAGAACTTTCTGGTCCATTAGTATTCTTAAAGCAATGATGCGAGTTTGGGGATTATAAATTTGACTTCATGGCTGTCCCACCTTTTCCACTCATTTCCTGTGTATGATGTTGGGCAGAATACTTAGTAATCTGCACCTCAGTTTCTCCATCTATAAAGTGAATATACTACCAGTGTCTAAACCTCTGATATGTGAAAGAATGAAGTGAAAAGATAAAAGGTAAAACATTCTGAATTGCAAAATGCAACATTAAAGTGGACAATCTGCCAATGTGTGATTGTGAATGCAGTCTCCAGAATTTAACAAAGTCATGAGTTCCTGGTTAGGTGATTTTGGGTGAGTCCCATAAGTCTCTGGGTTTTAGTTTCCTCGTCTGTACAACAGATTCATCTCAAGGAGTTATTAAGAGAATTAAATAAATTAAGTAGGATAATAGGTCATATTAGGCATTTAATTGGTATTTGTTGAATGTTAAAAAAATTTTTTTTGTTTTAGTGCTTTTTTTCATAGTACTTGAAATTGAAACCAGGGCCTTCACACTGAGCTCTTTTAAACTCAGAATTTTTTTTTTTTTTACAATTTTGAGACAAGTCTCACTAAATTGGCAAACTTACAAACTTAGGCTCAAATTCACAATTCTCCTGCTTCAGCCTCCCACAGTGCTGGGATTGCTGGTGTTCACCACCACACCCAGTTTACTACATGAATTTTGCAGAGCAGCACGTGACATCAGGGCACCCACGTACAGGACCCACCCCATCACCTGGCAGACCAGGGGAACTAGGCAACTTTATGAATGCGGTAAGCAGGATAATATCTCCCACCACCAAAATCACAGACACCCACATCTTGATTCCTGAAACCTGTTGATACGGAAAAAAGAACCTTGCTGTTGTGATTCAATAAAGACTCTTGAAACAGGGAGAGCATCCTAGACCATTCAGGAAGGCCCACTGCCATCAGAAGGTTCTTATAAGAAGGAAGCAGGAGAGTCAGAGAGTGAGTGGTAGGAGACGGGATGACGAAAGCAGAGGTTGAAGAAGGAACTGCAAGTCAGGGGATGCCCTCTGTTCCTAGAAGCCAAAAAAGGCCAGGAAACAAGGTCCTCCCTTAGGGCTGGGGATCTAGCTCAGCAGCCTAAGCGCCTGCCTGGCAAGCGCAAGGTCATGGGTTCAATCCCTGGTGCTGCAAAAAAATAAATAAATAATAATAATAATAATAATAATAACAAGGTCCTCCCTAAAGCCTCCGGAAGGAATGCAGCCCTGTCAACACCTTGAACTCCAGAACTACGAAAGACTAAACCTGTGTCATTTAGAGGAGCAGGCTGGGTTGAGCTTCTAGCTGTGGTGCAGATTTAGGGTTTGGGTGCATTTTAACAGAATGTAAGTTCTGAATTCAAACTAACTGGATTAAAATCCCAGTTCCACTACTTAGCTGCTTGCCCAGAGGAAGTCAATCGACTTTATGTCAATTTCCTCCTGTATAAAATGGAGATAAAATGAATGTATACCTCATGCAATAGGACACTGTAAGTGCTCATTTAATCTTCTCATTGAAGTCTTCAGTTATTATGCCCATGGTACTGAGGAATAATCCTTTGGTTGTTAGACTGTGGGGTCCTAGGTAAGGGTCTGGGTAGCAGGGGTAGCAGGGCCAGCAGAGGACAGGAAGAACACATTTGAAGAGCCCGGAGTAGTGGCCAGGAAATAGTTGAGTATTTTAATATCCATAGCAGCCTTCCCTATGCAACCTGGCTATGCACATCTGAGGGTTTCATTTCACTTCCTCTTTGCTCTCCTATGTGGAGGGCCCACAGGCAGGCTGGACACAGAAACTGATGGGGTTCTCAGGGCTCTGATATGGAGAAGGACGGCATAGCACGACCAGTGGTCTAGAGGCCTACACTGACATCCTAGGAAAGAGAAAATGGCAGGAGACCAGTCACTTGGGTCTAGTAAAAGAGAAACCACAACAAATCCAGTTTCGCATACTTGATTGGCTTTATGTGCAATTCTAGAACCAGGCATCAGTCCAGACCAAAAATGTTCAGGATACTCAACTGCACCAGGTAAGCAAGCTAAATGTATAGCCCCAGAAAAGGCGTGGTCTTCAGAAAATGAAGTGAGTTGTGGTCTTCAGAAAATGAAGTGATCGGTATGATTGGCTACAATTGGCATCTGTCTTATTAGAAATCTGTTTAAACCCTTGGATGCTTGTGATTGGCTGAAATTCGGGGCTACTTGTTACAAGAGGAGGTTACAGTCTTGTTCCACATCACATTAGGTTGTGGTTCACTATGAAGTTGACTATTTACAGAAAAATCTTTAGGCCAAATTTAGCACACTCACTGAAGCAGCTTTAGGCCAAAAAAGTCAATTTAACAGGATG
>RJWT010010816.1:0-23816 GCA_004365215.1 Cuniculus paca | reverse complement strand
ATAACTCTAAACTCTTAGAGCAAACAATGAACACATTTCTACTTTTGGCATAACTTTCTTGTGAAAATTCTTAGATGATAAGCTATTATATCCTTCACTTCATGATTTGGTTATTCAGTCACATAGGAAATCATTTTTATAAAAACATTTAAGGATTTCACTCATTTTCTTGATATCTTCTTTTACTTCATGATATTCAGTTGTTTTTCTTTGAAGTTTTTGTGATGCTGTTGATTTTTTCTTCTTCAAGTTGGGCAGATCCTTGTTTGTCAGTGGCTTGTCACTGATAGATTTGCCCTTTATCTGCATTACAATTGTGAGATGTTTATTGTATCAGAGGAACTCCAAGAGATCAACAAAAAACACTGACCCAGAGGAGAAGGTTAGTTCCTACTATTAAGCTGTCAGGGATATTTAAGGAAAGGCTAAATTTTTAAGTGGTCAGTTCATTTGTGACTATTTTCTTGTTAGCATGATTTTGCATTTCTTTGCAGTCTTATAATTGTAGCAATTCAGATATTGAATACTTGCATGAAGAGGACCCTTGAAATCATTCAATTTCAGTTGTAGCCTAAACCTCTTAATTAGTTATAATGATACCAGAGCCAGGCTAAATAGTTGCCAAAAAGTGTTCAGTAAAGAGAAAACTAAGGTAAAGGAGCAGGTGTCTGGAGCATCCCAGACAGTCCCAGCTTTGGGTCACCTTGGCTAGTTTTCTGGGAAGCTTTTGAAGTCTGAGAGCTACGGCTCACATCATCCTGAAGAAAAGCTTTGGTGAGGGGTGAGTGGGTTGACAGTCTATATTGGTTGTTTTTGAACCCTGGCCATTTCCAAGGAAAGAATAATATATTCATAAAGTTTGAAATGTACTAGAAACTTAACAGTTAGTGTATTAATAAGGTAAAAGGAGGTTTCAACTGGAAATCCCCAACATATACCATGAGTAAGCCAAAAAAGACCCCAGTGCATCTCTTTTCTTGCTGGTCCAAACACAGTTCTCAGATGTGCAGCCCTGTAGGCTGATACCTAGCTTTCGGTCTCTCAGAGCCTCTTTCTTTGCAGTTCCGCTCTGTCATCCTTGGTTAGGAGAAGCCTTGGTTAGGAGGCCCCATAGCAGCTATGTGATAATAATTAACAGTGCCACACACCTGACATCATTCTGAGCACTTTTTATGTATTAGTTTATTTAATACTTATATAAGTAGGTGCTATTATTGTCCTCATTTGATCAGTGGAGAAATTTGAACTCCTTGGTAGTCTGAGTTATAGCTACTGTGTCTAAAAACGTTCCGGACAAGTTTTGCCTCAAATCATTAATATAATTTGAATTGTACCATGAAGTCCAGTCAGATACTTTGTGCATTTCTACTATCTGAGCTAAATTTTGAAATTTTTATGGACCATGAAATTGGCTGGAGAAGAGACAATGTTCCAGTCTGGAAACCCCCTCTGTGCTAAGAGTTAGGACAGAACTGTCCATCTCACCATCTTTTCCTGCAAGGAATTGGTACAGCACCTGATCAGTGTCCTCCTGAATGAAGGCTTGCACCATCAGCTGCATAGGGGTACCAGGCCTTACCCCTTAATAGAAATGTTACTATTTTTTTCTCTGCCATAATAAAGAAAATGTTGGGAGGTACTCCCTCAAAGACTGTGGGAGGGTAGAGGATAGTGTGCTTGGGTGACTTTTGCTCAGCATCGTTCCTTCTGCATCAGAGCTGCAGCCAAAGGAAATGCAGCCAGTTCATCTCTTGGACATGACAGGGTCTTCTGTGTTTCCTTTCCTAACCCTAACCTTAACACTGTAACTTAGCTTAATCAGAGGGTAGTGGTCACAGTTACAGTACTTAAGTTAGTAGTTCACAAAGTGTGGTTCACAGACCCTTTCAAGGGTCCTAGAGGTCTAAACTCTTTGTGCAAGCATTTTCTCCTTCTCACGGGGGTGACATATACAGTAGTGGTGCAAAAGGAACAATGGGTAATCTTTTCCTCTGCCTTGCCTCCCCCCTCCATCTCTCATTCTCCTCACCATTTGAAAAAGATCTACACCCTTCCTATTGTCTGTCCTTTATCCATTTATTATCAAAGAGCAAGGGATTAAGAGTTGGAGGGAGCAGGGAGGAATGGGAAGGGAAGGAGAAAAAAAAGAATTAAGATGTATTAATGCAACTCCCCATTTTAGATATAATTATTTTGTACTGCAGACATATACTAATAAAAATACATAATTAATTAAAATCCTACAAAGTTGAAAAAAAATATGGTAAAACTATTGAATCAAGACAGTGGCACCAAACCCTATTCTGTATCCAATTCTTCATTGCCAAGTACTTATAATAAAGACCAACAGCAGCAAAATCAACCAAAACCCAGTTCTACTTATGTTCTTGAAGAAGCAGTAAAAATTATAAATGTTTAATTTCAACCTTGTGGACACATCCTTGAAGTATTCTTTATGAAATATGCCTAAGGAAACACCTCTACTATGTGCAAATAGGACGGTTGTCTTGAGGGAGGCACTCTATAAAGTGAAGGGTAGTTAATTGTCTGAGGTGCAAAGTGAATGAACAGATTTTTTGTTTGTTTGTTTGTTTTGTTTTTTGTCTTTTTGAGACAGGGTCTTGCTATGCAGTTCAGCCTGACCATAAGCTCACTTTGTAGCCTGGGCTGATCTTGAGCTCACAGTGATCCTCCTGCCTCAGCCTGCAGATTTTTTTTTTTCCTCAGAAAAGACTGAATGACAGACAAACTAGGGTTATTCAGATTTGGTAGACATTTTCTCACAGGGTTTGACAGACATTTTCTTGAAAATGAATGGAGTAAGATTGTCATTGCAAGTAAACAACTGACAATATTTGTTACTAGTGATAAAATGTGAGCAAACAAGTGAAAATTAAAATTCTGGAAAACTTGTTTCTGTCATCATGAATTTGACAGTTTCCCAATTCTTAAACATTTTTTTTCTGATGAGATTGATGGTGATAATTCACAAAGTCAGTATTTTGATAATTGTAGTTAAGTGTGTCAACAATT
Organism: Cuniculus paca; assembly: GCA_004365215.1. NCBI lineage: Eukaryota > Metazoa > Chordata > Mammalia > Rodentia > Cuniculidae > Cuniculus > Cuniculus paca. The sequence continues at coordinate 20,783 of RJWT010010816.1, read as the reverse complement.
AGAAGGTCTAACTTATTGAACCAATGTTTTCCAATAATTAGTACATACCCTGATAAAATCATACATGGCAAAAGATCCATTTGAAATATAAGAAGACTAATGGAATATAAGAGTTCAAAAAGTATCATATCTTTCTGGGTTGGGGATTTAGCTCAGTGGTGTAAGCACCTGCCTGGCAAGTGTGAGGTTGTGAGTTCAATCCCTGGTAAAAAAAAAAAAAAGTATCTTATTTTTTTTAGTTCCTCTTGAGTGTAACAGTTTCTCAGGCTTATTTTTAATGACTTTGACAGTTTTGAAGAGTATTAATCAGGTATTCTGTAGATTGTCTTTTATTTTGAATTTGTCAGATTTTTTTCTCATGACTAGGCAAAAATTATGGGCTTTGGGCAATAGATAACAGCAGTCAAGTGCTATTTATATCAGATCATTTTAAGGATCCATACTGTGGACAGAATTTATCACCATTGAGGTTAATCTTTTTTTTTTTTTTTTGCGGCACCGGGGATTGAACTCACGACCTTGCGCTTGCCAGGCAGGCGTTTAGACTGCTTAGCTAAATCCCCGGTCCCATTGAGGTTAATCTTTATCACACTTGTCTGATATATATTTGTCAGGTTTTTCTACCCTAAGATTACTTTTTGTCCCTCTTTAATAATCTCTTTGGAAGGAATTTTTGTTGTTTTCTTGTAGCATCAAAGAAGAATACTCAAAATTAATCTGATAGGGCTATTCTAGTTCTTTTCCCTTTTCCAATTACATATCAATGTAGGGCTAAATTTTCTTATTTACCTTAACCAGAACAATTTAATTGCAGTAGATTGAATATAGAAACTGATATGAGAATCTATTTCCTATTAAGCCAGACATTAAAGCGATTTTTTAAAAAATGTGAAATAGTCCCACTCTTGTGACATTATTATCATTTTAGAAAATATAAGGTTTTTTTTGTTTTTTTTTTTACAAAAAAGTTACTCATGTTAATTTGATGAATTTAATATGATGGTTTATCATTGTACTTTAAATGAATTAATAATTACTTTAAATCCTGCATCATTTTGAATTTCTAATATATAGTAAACATTGGAAGACATAACACACCTAAACAAAAACTCTTTGGGTCTCTCAGTAATTTTTAAGACTATAAAGAGGTCGTGAAACCAAATGTTTGAGAACTACTTACTTTAGGGTTAAACTTTTGTGAACCAAAACTGAAAGAATCGTTTTTAAAGAAAGCAAGCCAAAGCTGAATTCTAAAGGCTTAATGAGTAAACTGGTTATACCTGAATTTTCCTTATTGAGAAATATAATTTTTACACCTGCAGAAAATTGTTTCCTCAACCAATAACTGCATTCATAAGTATGTATTTGCAAGAGCTGTTTGTTATTTGTGTCTTTAAAATAATGACAGATGTCCAGGTGTGTTTGCAAAAAGTCTGGGCAGAAAATACATCAGTTGATGCATTTGCATTGCTGGGCATATTGTTCACTATCAACTTGTGTGCTGGCTCTCTCTCTTCTTTGGTTCTTAGTACTGAAGGAGTGGAGTTCCATCAGATACATTCACTGGATAGCATCTATTAACCTTAATTATATCGTACAAGTTTATATATCAGACTTATAGCCACATCAAATAGCATCTTTTTGGGAAGTGAAATTTCCCTTCTCTTTGTTTTTTAATTTTTTCATCAGTTTTATTCCAAGTGAAACCACTGGTTGGGAACTACTTCTAGTTTGTGTCCTGTGTTTGGTACACTGTCAGGAAATACTGCAAGATAGCTAGCTTTTATCTATATTATTTGGCCAAGACTCAAGGTTGATGGTGTTTGGATGCCAACAGTAGTGATTAGCCTCAGAGAATAATGGCATTAATCACCAGAGCTGAGGCAGCCCAGGAATGTTGTTGGCCCTTTAGCCAGCCCAGCAGCAAAACCATTCTTGTAGCATTGCCCATCTGTGTTCATTTCCTACCTATGCTGACCTCTGGCGATGCCCTTGTCCAAATAAGGCAGATAGGCAGCCTGACAAAAGCAGGGGTGGCAGGTAGATCACAGTGAGATTGCAAAAAGCATGGTAGGGAATGGGTCAGAGTCTTCCAAGGAGGAGTATAAATACAAGGTCACAGCCGGGTGTGGTGGCACACGCCCGTAATCCCAGCACTCAGGAGGCTGAGGCAGGAGGATCGTTGCAAGTTGAGACCAGCATGGGCTACAAAATGAGCCCAAGGCCAGCCTAAACTGTATAGCAAGACCCTGTCTCAAAAAGAAAAAGAAAAAGACAAAAAGAACAAAACAATCAAACAAGGTCACAAATGTGCCCTCAGTGTTTTGTTCTCTCTATCCTGGCCATATTCCTAACCAACCCTTAAAATCTACTTAAGTCTTTGGGGGAAATATGTCATTTACTTGCTGAGACAATGAGAATTAAAATGTGTAAAAGTTAAAGCAATCACTAACTTTTAAAAACAGAATTTGAGCTGGGGGTGCAGCTCAGTGGTAGAACACTTGCCTAGATTGCACACGGCCATGGGTTTGATAGTCAGCACTGCAATAAAAAATTTTTTTAAAAAATCTAAAAATAAGAGACTTTTTGTTTTGTTTGTTGGTTGGCTGGTTGTTGGTTTTTTGCAGTGGTAGAAATTGAACCCAGGGGTCTTGTACATGGTAGGCAAGCACTCTACCACTGATCTACAGCATTAGCCCCTAAAACAGAATTTGTTTCAAATTTTAAAGTAAATCATCTCATTTTGCTTTTTCAGAGCATTAAACAATGGTTAAACATGGTTCTCAAGGCCTGTGTGATGAAATGTTTTATAAGGTGCTGAAGGAAGAAAAAAAAAATCTAGGTCAACCAATTAGCATAACTATAAAACATTTTAAAAGTACTCATTTGATTTTTAAAAATAGCTTTAATACAAATGGATTTTCTATTGCTTATCTGCCAACTGGCTTTATTTTCAAATTCTTTGATTTTGATGATTTTTAAGTATTTGTTTCCTACTATAGAGCACTTGATTTTATATACTCCATAGCACCTTCTACCTAGATTAGATCAGTTGACTCAAAATTATTTATTAGTACATTGCCAATTAGAATATTCAGTAAGGTGTATCTCATTAGATATTTTATTACTTTGAGATAAAAAGTTTGAAAATTGTTAGCATGTACTATTATTCTAAGATGACTCAGTGATGATTTTGAGTCACGCAAGTGATTTTGAGGGGAAAAACTATGAATGAGCTAAAATATCATAGGAATTACAAGATTGCCACATAATTTAGAGTCGATATTATTTAACCCTTTTATCTGTTATTATTAATCAAGAAATATATGTTAAGATTTCCCTGTCAAGATTATTACATTGATCCAGTGATCAAGAACATTTCTTAAGTGTGTTCGTATCTGTATGCCTGTGTTATGGAGACTATTAAAAAAAAAATGTAAGACAATTGTTTCAAAGAGTTCACAGTTTAGCAAAGGAAATAACATGAACCAAATAACAAACATAGTAAAGTGGAAAGAAGTCCAGCTGCATCAGACAGTATCAATTCCAATCCTTTCTCAGATATGACTTAGCTGAGTTGCCTTAGGCAGAGTCTACTCTAATGAACCATGTTAACTAGTTGGTTAGATATTATGAGGACATCAGGAGTTAAAAGTAGGGATTCTAAGGACTGGGAAGTCTACAAAGAGATATGAGATTTAAAGAAATTAATCTTGCTGGGCATGGTGGTGCACTCCTGTAATCCCAGCAATTGGGAGGCTGAGGCAGGAGGATCATTTCAAGTTTGAGACCAGCCTGGGTTACAAAGTGAGCTCAGGCTAACTTGAATGGCATAGTGAGACCCTGTCTCAAAAAGACAAAAAAAAAAAAAAAAGATTCTTAACTTTGAAAGAGGAATAGAATTTAGATGAATAGAGCAAAGTATTTTAACCATGATCTGAAGCCAAGCATCTTGTGAAGTTTTTTGTTTGTTTTGAGGTGGGAAGCAGAAGATACTTGTTTAATGAGAACAAAGCACATGGTAGAGAGAAAAGAAAAATAAAAATTTAAATTCCAAGTAGATTCATTATAAAATCAAGGCAGAGAAATAACACTTCTTACTATGATTCACAGAGAATCATTTTAGATTTTGAGTCAGAGCTTGGAACCTAAAAGTAATATTTTAGTAAGATTTATGGGGCAGTATACTTTTTTTAATTTTAAAGATAATAAAACCCAATAAAACCAATCAAAACAGAGCAGTGAAATCGGTACAGAACTTCAAAGCAGGATAATAGGAAAAAACAATGGCTACCATAGTATATCTTGTTATCTTCACAACAGTTGTCCATTCCATCAGATATAGCAAAATCAAACTAAACAAAACAGAATAAAACCAATCAAAACGGAACATTGAATAAAGCAAAACAATACATTGAAACAAAACAAAACAGTGAGGACAGTATTGGACTTCAGAAACAAGACAGAAAGAAACCCCCCATATTTGCTATATTGCATACTGTTATCCTCCCAGTAGATGTTCAGACCATCTGCCCCAGGCCTGCAAAGTCAACCAAACAATACAAGCGTTCAGTTGCTTTTTGTACCTCAGTTGCTATCAATTCAGCTTGTCCTCTGAACCAGCTGGTTGCTTAAGGGAGCTGGGGGTGGGGGGGAGGTAAGTTCTTGATTCTCAGCTCACTAGTAGGCTCACGGGCGCTGCTATCTGGCTTCTCTCTTCCTGGACCCTGCATGGCTTGTGCAGTTTACGGGAAGGGCTAATTGGTTTCTTCTTCTTGATGTTCTCCTCCCAGCCCCGGCATGGCTTCTCTATGGGGCAGTATGCTTTAGGCAAGGCCGTAACTTTCACCAGCATATTCCAGTGGGTCAGTAAACAGTGTTTCCTCTTGGGAATGTTCTTTTCAGAAAGGGAATTCGCTTAGACTTACCAACATGGTAGATCTTTAAGTTACTTTGTTCAAGGTAAGAAACAGAATCCCACCCTTTTTATATTGTATATCTGTTCTCTGTAATCATTCAACAATTTTTTATTGAGTACTTAATGGAAGGCTGGCATAATACTATGGTGTTGTAGAGGGTACCAAGATAAATAAAAATCAGCCTCTACTCTTAATACAGTGTTAATTTAATAGTGCCCAGGAGAGCAGAAGAAAAAATTTAGAGGAGAAAGTGTGATCAATGCACAAATCACTAGAATATGAGACAGAATATAATTAGTACTTCAGGATAACTATGACCAGAATATTATGAATTATCAAAGAAGAACTGAGTCTTGAAAGCTGGAGGGTTGGAGATTCTGTTGTGCAGGGGCAGGTGGAGTATTAGTTAACTGTTAAGTTCTTAACTAAAGCAGGTAAAGAGGGAATTTGTATTGGGCCTGGTGGCGCACGCCTGTAATGCCAGCACTCGGGAGGCTGAGATAGGAGGATCGTTGCGAGTTCGAGACCAGCCTGGGCTACAAAGTGAGCTCAAGGCCAGCCTGAACAGCATAGTGAGACCCCCGTCTCAAAAAGACAAGGGCCAGTGATTTAGCCCAATGGCATAAGTGCCTGCCTGGCAAGTATGAGGTCAAGAGTTCGATCCCTGGTGCCGGGGGGAGAAAAAAAGAGGAAGTTTTTGTGATTTCTTCCTCTGAGCTTTTATGTTTTATGAAAAACATAGAAATGGGAATCACAGGTTATATTAAGAGAACTACAGATTCAGGAGGGCTACACTTTTATTAATGACAGGATAGCTTCTATTTATTTGATCAGTCCACTTGGTGGTCATGTAAACTGGACAAAATCTGAAAAATAATTCAGAAGATACTGGTGACCAAATGCATGGAGAAAGTAGAGCACAGCCAACATCTGGAAGACAGAGTTGATACCAGTGTATTTCTCATTGTTATGGTGTTTTGCCAAAGAGAAGATCACAGTTGGCCTGAAATGGACATCAAAAACTCAGCAGAAGTTGGCAGTATGCCTGGCTTGAGGAACCAGAAGGGAACAAGTGAATGATCATAGCTGCTGGAAATCTGGACTAGGTGGAAGTTCTTCACATAAATGATGCCCCAATTTTGAACTGGCCTGTGAAATACGTATGAACAAATAAGGTAACGACAACAGTTTGAACAGAGATTGCATTGCTGTCCACCACAGAGGAGGCATAGTTTGAAGCTTAAAACTAACAAACTTAGTTATCTGCTAAACAATATCCAGTATTTCAGAACTCTAGGTATCTACAACATGTACACAATATCCAGAGTACAATCCAGAATTACTAGATGTATGCAGGCATAGGAAAATGACTTTTTTTTTTTTTTTGGTACCAGGGATTGAAATTATGACCTTGCGCTTACCAGGCAGGCACTTACACTACTGAACTAAATCCCCAGCCCAACATGACATATTTTTCAAGAAAAAGTATAATCAATAGAGTCTGATCACGAGATGACACAAGTATTGGAATTAGAGATAAAAGTTTCAAAGTAGCCTTAGTAACTATGCTCTAAGATGTAAAGGAAACTACAGTGGTAATGAATGAACAAATAGAGAATCTTAGCAAAGAAACTGAAAATTTAAAAAGAACCAAATGGAAAGTGTAAAACTCAAAATTTTTAATTTTAGATCTAAAAATTTTAAAATTCACTGTATGTGCTTGGCACCAGATTTCAGAAGACTGGAGAGTTAGTGAATTCTAAGATGTATTGGTAGAAATTATGCATTCTAGAAAATTGGGAGAAAGAAGTTGAAAAAAAATGAACAAAGCTTCATAATGTAAAAAACATCTGCCAGAAGAAAAGAATGGCGAAGAAAAATATTATTAAAGAAATGATTGAAATTTTTCCAAATTCAGTAAAAGATTTAAATTTACAGACTCTAGAGCTCATCAAACACCTAGCAGAGACACAAAAACCACTTATGGTTACATCATAGTCAAACTGCTGGAAAACAGTGATTAAGAAAACATCAAATCAGCCAGGGGAACAATAATATGACTGAGAGCCTGGCTTTTCGTCAAAGCAATGAAGGTTAGAAAACAGTATATTTTTGAAGTGCTGAAAGAAAAAAAAACAGGGCTGGGGGTTTAGCTCAGCGGCACAAGTGCCTGCCTGACAAGCGGGAGGTTGTGAGTTCCATCCCCAGTACCAAAACCAACAAATAAACAAAAAATATTTGATAATATAGTTTAGATTAGAACCTTGCTAAGCTAAAAATCATAATAAAAAAAAACTAGTCATTTAAAACAGATTTTTATTGGATAACATGGCAAAGATGTACAGGATTGGCACAGTTGATACCATATATGGAACCTTTGTGTGCATTAAATAAAGCAGCCCCTCCAGATGTCCAGGAAATGAAAACTATGCTTATATGTGGAAGAAATGGTACCCCTTCCTCTAGATTGGTGCTGCCCTATCATCAGATTATATGGCCTGGCCAACAGAAAAGACTGGATGTTACCTCCTAATTACTACTTTCATTAGGGGTATAACGCAGGTATGTATGACAGAATAAGATGAATATGAGAGAAATCTTGAGAACTGAATGTGACAGGGGCTCAGGGCTGAGGACAAGCCATCTATGCCTCTGCCTTTTTCAGCTTGGAGAGCTAGAGGAATGATAGATCAGAAACAACAGAGGTAGGAGAGGGGACTTACCTAGTGGGAAACCCAGGACTGAAGATAAAGATCTAGAAGTCATTTATAAAAAAGTATTCATTTGGAGCCTAAAGTTTATGAAACCAGCTGAACTAAACTAAGAAAAAGAAAGGTATGAGTTTATAGAGGGGGTTGAAAAATGAAGTATTGAGGAATCCATGGAAGGAAACAACCGAGGTGATAGTGTGGTTGAATCAAAGGCACAGCAGGGACAATAAAAATTTCCCACCGTTTTAAAAATAGAAGCAATTTACTAGATTGGTAACATCTTGGGATTTGGATGCTACTTTGTGGAAAGACATAATATAATAAACCACTGCTCTTAAGGTAATTAATTGAATTTTCTGCTTTTCCACCTTAACATATGTGAAAAAAATCTTATAAATTGTAAATTACTATACAGATTTACACAGAAATATGACAATCGCTTTACATACCTTTTGATATCATCAATTTCTTTCCTGAAGGTTTGTATCATCTCCCTATGTCCTAATAGAAATATAATTTTTTATTTTAAAGATAGTAAAACCCAATAAAACAAAACAGAATAAATCCAGTCAAAACACAGCAGTGAAATTGGTACAGAATATCAAAGCAGAGTAATGGGAAAACAACGGCTGCTATAGTATATCTTGCTATTTTCACAGTAGTTTTCCATCCCATCAGTTATAGCAAAATCAGACCAAAACAAAACAGAATAAAACCAATCAAAACAGAATATTGAGTAAAGAAAAAAAATGAATAAGAATAAAACAAAACGGTGAGGACATTATTAGACTTTAAAAACAAGACAGAAAAAAAAAACCCATATTTACCATCTTGCATACTGTTATCCTTCCTATGCATGCTCAGACTGTCAACCCTAGGCCTGTAAATTCAACCTAACAATACAATCCTTCAGGTGCTTTTTGGACCTCAATTGCTATCAGCTCAGGCTGACCTCCAAACCAGCTGGTGGCTGATGGGGTGAGAGAGTTTGGTGATTTTCAGCCTGCTTGCTGGTAGGCTTACAGGAGGCCCTGACTTTTTCTTTTCCTGGGTCGCACACAGTCTGCGCAGCTTAGCAGAAAGGCTGACTAGTTGGATCCCTGATCGGCTCCTCCCTGTCCCGGCATGGCTGATTCTCTGGAGTTTCTGGCTTTTCCTTGTCTTCCTGGGTCCCGCATGATCTGCTCTAATAGAAATCTAAATTGCTAAATTTTTTCATCTTCCAGGCTGTGGTGGGTTTTGTCTTTGCTTTGTTTTTGGTGGCATTGGGGATCGAACCCTGGGCCTTGAGTGTACTAGGCAAACAAACATTGTACCACTGAGCGAAACCCAGCCCCTGCATACGCTTTCTTCTTTTTGTTTGTCCCCTCGCCTCCATGGTGGTTTTGCTATGTTGCCCAAGCTGGTCTCAAACTCCTGAATTCACATGATCTTCTCACCTCAGCCTCCCAAGGGAGGTACCCCTTGCTGGTGCAATACATTTTAAATTTTCCTTTGTTGCTTTACTAAAGCCAATATTATTTTAGTTTTTCTCAGGCTACTTTTTCCTTTGTACCAAATTTCTTTAAATTCCATGTTCATGAAAGAGATTTCTGATTTCCTACACTGAGCTCTTTCCTTCTCTTGAAAATCCAACTTCTGTAAGAATACCACTCTGTATAATTAGTACTATGCAACTGATGGATAGTCAGTACGTACTTGTTAACTAACAAAATTAAAAGAACTGCTGTTTATTATCTGAGGCTCTTACTGATACTTATTTTCCTGGTTCTCTTTTGCTTGCTGTTTAATTAAAAAGCAGCTAAGTAACTAAATTCATTTTAAAAGAAACAAAAGACTTTTAGCATGTATTAATACCTTATCTGATTCCAAAAAAGTATTTTATGTGTACATACACACATACAGATATTCACACACATATACACAAATAGAATTAAGCAGATTTTGTAAAATGTCAAAGCAAAGAGAAAATAGAGAATAACTAAATTGAAAAATAGAAAAAGTTAGTATAATTCAGTCCGTGTCATAAACTACATGGTTCTTAAAATTGAACAATTAAATCTCTCAGCTTTCTGTCAGCCAGAGAGGGAAAAAGAGTTTTATTCAGTGAGTTATAGAAGCAAATCAGAGGAAGTGAAGATTTACTGGCATGTGGACTTCATAAAGCAACCTCTGAAAGATGCCAGCGAATGGTTTCCTTGGTGCCATTTCTGCGGCTAATACACTTTTGGATTGTACAGATCCTTGTAACTAAGCTCAGAAAATAATGTCAGCATTTAATAAAACTCATGCTATAAAGTAAAAAAAGTGCTTCACAAGTGAGCTTTTGTTTGAATTATCTAGCTTGATTCAGAAAAAGTTTGAAGTGTTTAGAGATTGGGTAGATTGAGGTCATTCGGGCCTTCTATGAATGTTTTATCTTTCAATAGAATTTGGGCAGCAGATAATTCAAGGTTGTCTTTTCAGTGAATAATTCTGTCATCCTGTTTATATTTTGAAGTTGGGCCCTTTCTACATTTAGCAGCCCAGAGAAGTTCTGATTCGCTTTTTAACATCTTTAGAATATGAATTAGCATTTTGTACCAAGTAGTTTTATGATTTGGAAAGCAGAAGAATGGGAGGAAGAAGAAGGGCTTTTCAAATACCTATGATTAAGAGGATTCAGTTTTTCTCCACTGGACTCTCACAAGAAACAAAATGAAAATAACAGCAGCAAAAAATAAAACACAAGAAACAAAACCTGTGATTTATGAGACTTTAACTTATTAAAAAGTTGTAATTCTCAAATGTACAATAAATCCCTCGCTATTCTAAACTCTATTTTCTTTTTAATATAGTAAATGTTACTTAACATACTGCTTAGCCTCCCCTCATCTCTGAAGGAAATAGCATTCATTCACCTTATATTTCACACGCACATACAAGACTGGTACCAGGTCTAGAACCTGACCTTTCAGTATGGGGATCATCTTTTCACATTTCTTCTGGAAGGATTTCAAAGCCACACAAATGTACAAAACTGGCCTTCCTCCCACAGAGAGGTAGCAAATACTGCCCTCTAGGGAACAGATGCTCAGTATGGCTGGATCATGTTAATAATAAAGTACTAGCCTTCAGGTACAGATTTCAATTATCTTGGTAAAAATAATTGTTACTAATTACTTCACTATTCTATACATCCTTATTAAAAGTGTTACTTTATATATTGAATGCAGAAAAATATGAAAACATGATTCAGGTTTGCCACATACTTTTATTACCCTCTGTAGTCTCTACAAGTAGGTATTACACCACTATGTCTGAGGTATTAATAATGCTGTTTTTCGTTTTGGGGGGGTTGGTACCAGGAATTGAACTCAGGACCTTGAGCCTGCCTGGCAGGCACTGTGCCACTGAGCTATATCTCTGGCCTTAATAATACTGTTTAAATTTCCACTTACTTTGAACTTTTTCAGTAAAAAAATAGAAAGTGTTGTGATAGTATTATTTTAATAAATAAGTTTGAAATAATTCCAGTGCCAATTAGGCTGGCTTTCTTTCCCTCGCCATTTTTTTTCCCTCAGAATCTGCTGGATTCCTAATATCCAGAGTAGCAGTTTTTAAAAATCTGGCTGTAGCCGGGCGTGGTGGCTCACTCCTGTAATCCCAGCACTCGGGAGGCTGAGACAGGCGGATCGTTGTGAGTTCGAGACCAGCCTGGGCTACAAAGTGAGCTCAAGGCCAGCCTGAACGGCATAGTGAGACCCTGTCTCAAAAACAGGGCTGGGGATCTAGCTCAGCGGTCTAAGCGCCTGCCCGGCAAGCGCAAGGTCATGAGTTCAATCCCCGGTGCCGGAAAAAAAAAAAATCTAGCTGTTTGTTCTTTATTGTTATTTGAAGGATTAATTCCACATGTTCAACAGCAGAGGCTCATTTAAACTAACTCCCTCCAACTAGAAACTCGCTAAAGAAGTACTAAACCAGCCAATGAGTCTGAGTATACACCTCAGTGGTAGCGTGCTTGCCAATCATGTGCAGGGCCCTGAGTTCAGTCCCCAGCACTGCAACATGACCCTAAGCAACAACCGTAAGAAAAACCTCACAAATCAGTGAAATACACACAATTGTATCTGGCCTGTTTTTTTATTATGAGAACTAGCAGGAGAGTCGAGGCAGGCTAAATAACCTTATAGTGGAGGTAGGTTCCAGGATGTGAAGAGCCAGCACCTGTGAAGGTCTGTTTCCTCAGCCTTACAAACCTGAGAAGCAAGTCTGTTTTTTAGACTCTCTAGGCTGTCTTCTGACTGTGCCTCACATTACAGTTAAACTGAAAATTTAGGCTGCATAAGTACCTGGACAGGACTTTGTAACTCTACAAGAGTTTGAAGGTCTTTCCAGTGGTGAGTTCTGAGTTACACCAACTCATTCACTGTTGTAATTCTGTTGATGTGGCTGAGCCTGACACCCCTTTCCAAAAGGGGCAGCTCACATCTCTCTAAATTTGGAATGTCTGTAAAATAATTGGACACTCCATCCTAGCAAGATGCCGGCCAATTGTTTAACAAAGTATAACCTGAAGGTGCTTTTGCAGTGTTTATGTATTGCCTTGAAGTTGAGTTGATACTTATATTCGTGGATGCTTATTAATAAGGATGCTCGTGATAATGGTTTCTTTCATATTCTTTTAACACTGTGCTTTTAACCTACTCCACATTTTTCATTATGGTTCTCTGTGCTTTGGGCTATATAAGTCAAAAGGTTTTGTGGAAATTAGTGGAATTTTCTGCTCCCACCACCCTCAGATAAACTAGAAGTACTTGTCAGATGGTAGGCACTCAGTAGATCTGATTTGGTGTGGAGTTGCTTATATCTTGAGAAAGTTATCAGTTCTAGGATCTTCTTTGATATCCCTATAATGTGGAGATCTCTTTGTTATAAACATGATGCTAGTCAAGTGAGGAGAGGGAGGGGGACATCCTCCTTTAGTTTATTACCTTGATTTTTTAAAAACCATAATATAAGCTCTTTGTTAAAATAAAAATATGGCACTCCTTCTAAAGAGTATTGTATTAATCATTACAGGGGATAGACTGTTTATGGAAGATCTGGTAGATTTAGGTAAAACTACTTTCCTGCTATTGAGATGCATAAGTCAAAGAGTACAACTTTACCTCAGCACTCCTAAGGATACCTTCTGAAGTAGAATTCTTTCAACTTGATCATTGTCTTGGTTACTTTTCTCTTGTTGCTGAGACAAAATGCCTGATGCCCAAAATGAAGGAAGGAAAGGTTTATTTCTTACAGTTTTTTTGAGGTTTCAGTCCATACTCAGCTGGCTCCAAGGCACGGCAGCGTGGCTGAGGGGCAGCCATTGATGGTGACCAGCAAGCAACAAAAGCAAACAGGGAAAAAAAAGGAGGGAAAAACAGGCCTTCTTCCCTCCCTTATACTGTATGCTGGCTCTGCCCCTGGGCAGGTGCAGCACTCACACCGCCAATCCCAGTGCTAGACAAAGAAACAATCACAAAGCTAGACTCAGGTGCTCCCATGACTGCATGAGCTTGGGGGGGGCCACCTAGACACAAACCATAACAATCATATTTCCTAGAAAAATGAGACATTTCTAGTTGAGTTCTAGGACAATATAATTTAAGGCTATCTGATTCTTGGAAAATTACTCTGCAAATACATTTCAGTCTGTTTTTCTAATTATTGTATTAATTTGAAATTCGACATATGTAAGTCATTTTAACATCAACTCATATGGTATTTTCAGTTTGTTTTGAGAAGGACACATTCCTCCTAAATTCAGTCAAGCCTTTCCCCACCAAGGTTCTTGTCTTTAAAATATGAGGTATTATCATTACTGTGTAAACAAAGCAAGATGCCATGTACAATTGTTTAATGAGGAGCTATCAGGATATCACAAGGATTTATAAAGAAGAGTCTATATGGATGAAGAGTAACCCTTAGGATAGGATAATCTAGGCAGAGCTTGAAATAATAATCATCCCACTTGAGCTGAAATAATGGTGGCGATCAAGTATTAGTGAGGCAGAGGAAAAGGAACTCAAGCTGACAACTCATTCATAGACGCTAAAGCGGATTGACTGCTCATGTAGGGAGAAGGCAGTCTGGTGGTGGCATTTCTGCATCTCACCTTGGTGTGGCATTGAGAAAATCCCCACCCCTGGCACCAGGGCCAAACCGAAAACAGACAGCTGTGCCATTTCTCATACAGGAGAAAAGACAGCAAGCAAGCTCTTTATTCCTAAAAGTTTGTTAGAGAAACTGTGCTACACATAATCCAGCTGTATATTCTCAGTAATTAACGAAAACAAATGCTTTTTGCAAACTCATTATAGATTTAAAGTTCTTTAAGTTTTCATCAGGTTTCCACAGAAACAAAGACTCAGAAGACAATAGTCGAGAATGCACAAACCATCAAATAAGTGGATTTTAATTGTTCCTGTCTAGAAAATTATTCAGATAACCATCCATATCAAAGACTATTAAACTTTTTAATTGCTCAGGTAGAAAAATGGAGAATGTCATCATTATCTATCATAAGAAGAATCTGCATTAGATAATGCTACTTGAATTTTGAGCTAGAATAACATACTCAAGGATGCTCCTAACTGAAGTGCCATTTAGTGCTCACAAGTAATCATATGCTTTCATTATTCATAGGGCACGATACATGAATTCGCAGTACTAATTATGGTTTCAGAAAGTGTCTTATGCTATGGTTTACTTACATAGGAAGCTCAACTAATGCATAATAAAGGTAAAAATATTTGCAACTGTTCCACATATGTATATGTAATTTAGTTGTATGTTAGTGTGGTTAAGAAAGTAGAGAAATGTTTTTCAAAGTTCTTATAGAATTTAGCACTTTGCCTCATATTTATTAAACACTCAAGCATGCAAGACTGTTCACCAGTTTTGCTAGTCAGGATATCACTACAGAAGCAAATAAGATAGTACTGGCCATTCCGGAGCTCCTAGTTTTGTGCAGTGAGGTGAACAAGAGTAGAGGTTGCAAATTTAAATAGATTCGTAGTTCCTCAAATTATTTAGTATGACCACACACTGCTTACTGAAGGAATAGGTTCTGAGAGTGTTTGACTGAGTAATTTTGTTATTGTGCACACATCGTAGAGGAGACTTACACAAGCCTAGATGTAGTTGCCTGCAGACCTGGATTGCATGGCAGAGCCTGCTGTTCCTAGGGTAGCAGCCTGTGCCATGTGTTGCCATGCTGGTTGCAGCACAATAGTGTTTGTGTATCTGAACCTCCAAAAAATACAGTAAAAATACTAGATAGGAGTTTTCAGCTCCATTATAATCTTAGGAGGCCATCATTGTGTATGTGGTCCATTACTGATCAAAATATTGTTACGTAACCATGACTAGAAATATGTTCTAGAATATTTTACATATTCTCTTTGGATGACTACTAAAGAAGATACAAGGGGGCTGGGGATTTTGCTCAGTGGTGTAAGTGTCTGCCTGGCAAGTGCAAGGTCATGAGTTCGATCCCTGGTACAAAAAAAAAAAATGTAGGGGACTAAGTAACTGAAAAATAAAAATATGTTAAAAATACTTTGAATTAGTAAAGAGTTTCAATATTGTGTCTCTTCATCATTCTGTTTTTACTTTTTTCCATAACATAATTTTCTTTCCTTTGGAAAATATAGAAGAATTTTATTTTATTTTATTTTATTTTTTTTTTGTGGCACCGGGGATTGAACTCACGACCTTGTGCTTGCCGGGTAGGCGCTTAGACCGCTGAGCTAGATCTCCAGCCCTGTTTTTGAGACAGGGTCTCACTATGCTGTTCAGGCTGGCCTTGAGCTCACTTTGTAGCCCAGGCCGGTCTCGAACTCACAACGATCCACCTGTCTCAGCCTCCCGAGTGTTGGGATTACAGGCGTGAGCCACCACACCCGGCTAATATAGAAGAATTTTTAAAATGAAGATTCTTTTCCTATATATATGTATTTTGTGCAAAATAAATATCTTAATTATAATTTTGCATTATGCTTTTTTGACACTTAGCTTTTTATTGTAAGCATGTTTCCTTATCATAAAATATTTTTTGAACCTCACTATTTGTTGGTACCATATTATTCTGCCATATCAATGCATGTTTTTCTATTCTATCAACATGTCTTAGTTTACTGAATCATTCTTTTATTGCAAGATATTAATGCGACATTTTGGTTACATAGTTATATGTAGCCTTATGTACATGTAGCCTTTGGTAGAATATCTGATCATTTCTTCCTGATTTCTATAAGTGGAATGACTCAGCCATATGTTTTTATTTTTTATTTTTTTCATACAACTTTTTAAGGGATTTTAATACAGTTTAACAAATTGTTTTCTAGAAAAAATGAACAGATTTACTCTCTCAGTGTTGAGGACTGTCACCATTACATGCTTGCTGGCATTGAGCAGCATAATTTATTTTCTTTGGAAAACTGCCACAGAAAAAAAAATGATAATATTTTTATTTTGTCTTTCTTTGGTTACCACTGAACTTGATCATATTTTTCCTTTATTTATTAGCACCTTATATTTTTGTTCTGTGAATTTTCTATTTTAATCCAATATCCATTTTTTCCATTTGAATGGTCCTACAACTTTAATTTTATTGTAATCATTCCTGGTCTTATCCAATTCCTTTTTCATGTCAAGTTATTCTGTCCCTGTGGCTCCCTATTTTTATTCAATTGGGCCCATATCTTCCTGCATGCTATAAGAATGCCACATAATTTTTTAACCTTTTTCCTTTTATTTCTTGTATATAGTAAATCATGTTTTTTTTCTGAAAATAAATTTATACCACAAAAATTTCAAAATTAATTATAAAAATAAATGAACATAAAGTAAATCACAGTATATATTTTTGTATACTTATCAGTTATGTAAAACTAATCTCTAACTAAAAGCTAGATCATATTTTTCTGTAAGTGCTGGACTGGCTAATGGCTGAAATGAGGACTTTACCCAAACTAAGTCTCGCTAGCAAGTGTAGTATATCAGTTCGTCTTTAAATCACACTAAAATTCAGTGCCTTGAAACTAGAAGGCTCGTAGGTCAGGTGGGAAGTTCTTCTGCTCTCTGTTGGACTGACTTAGGCCTCTGCAGTCAGCTTTGCTGGTTTGGCGTGGGTCCTCATCTGTAGCACAGAGGCAGGATGCTAACCTTGAATGCCCCCTCTCCTGCGTTCCCTCCTCCTTTATCAGGCTAACCTAGATGTTGCAAAACAGTGAGCAGAAGCAGACAGAGCCTTCAAGACCTAGGCTCAGAACTGGAAACTGTCACTGGTGCTTCACTGCGTTGGCCATGCTAAATTACACAGTCAGTCCAGATTAGAGCAGGCAGAGAGACTACATGTTTTCTTTTTATTTTTTTAGTAGGTTTGCTGTACATAATGTTTACATTCATCTTAAGAAATGTACGTATAGTTAACACATCTTAATTCTTTTCTTTTCATTCCCTTCCCCTCTCCTCTTTCCTTCTCTCCATCTCTGGTTTTCCTTTCCATTTGCAATCTCTCTTCCTTTTCCTATTGTCTTTATTTTTTGGAACTATTTATTCTTTGCGTTTCTTGTGTAAGAGAAGTTATGTGATATTTAAGCTTGTGTGTCAGATTTATTTCACTTAATATTATGGTTTTAAGGTGCAACCATTTTCCTATAAATGATTCAGATTTAGCCTTCCTGACCACATGTCTTAATGGAGTCACAAATGGAAGAGATGTGGACAAGTGGGTGAGAATAATTGGAGCTATTACTACAGTCAGGCAACCTGACAGGCTTTCTTCATTCTCCAAAACCATTTCAGATGTTTTAAAATTATCATAATTTCCTAGAGAATTCTTTAGTTAATACATCTGAATGCCCTCAAACAGCTTTAAATACTCAATGCTAGGAAAGAAGGAGTGAGTGGCAAAAGCAGTTATTTACCTGTTAGTCTTATTGATAGAATGCCACACATCAAAAAGGACATAGTTATGTGACACACAGGCTATGTGAGGCAATTTAGCAGCATTAATGTATGGTGTGGTAAAAACATGTTTCTCTATTGTATGATGAGAATATATATACATATATATATGTATGTATATATATACCAAAACTATTGTATGATTTCTCTATTGTATGATGAGAATATATATACATATATATATGTATGTATATATATACCAAAACTTTCAATAAAGTATTTTCAGCTTTGTAATGAGAAACTTCCTCCACAAACACAACTTTTTTTAAAATTTAAGTTTGACATTTAAAATGGCTAAATGTAGATCCTGGTTAAGACTTTTAAAATCATAATCTGAAGACAGTTTGAAGAGAAATTTTCCATCAGAATGAGGATTTTCAATCACATGAGAAAACAATAGGAAACCTTACATTTCCAGTAATGGTGGACTCTCTCTATATGGTAATATGGATCACCTACCTGGTTAAGATGATAAATGAAGTTAGGTGAAATAAGTATTAGGATGGGCTAACTGTGGAAATAACCCCCATAACTCAGAGGCTTAACAAATAAACATGTATTTCTTATGTTACCATGTAGTGCAGGCTGGCAGGGAGAATCTGCTCCATACAGTCCTCCACGGTCCCAGGCTACATCCTTCTTTAAATCCTCTGACCTCTATTATGTCTACAGAGTCCTCTCTGTTCAGTGAGCAGATGAATAAAAGTGAGGATTCTGTGTGGGACGTTTTTTGAGCCAAGCCTAGATGTGATCATGTCACTTTCTCTCCCATTCTACTGGTCTGAATTTGATCACATGTCTGCACCTAAATCCAAAAGAACTGGGGAAGATACCCTATTTGTCTGCTCAAGAAGAGGAAAACATGGACACTGGTGATCACAACCGGTCTTCTTTTTAAAATGAGGTGAGCTGAGCTTACTTTTGGAAGTCTTACTGGATTAGTAGAACAGAAGTAGGGCTACCAAGGCCAAGGACCTAGTTAACTGTTCCACCTCTTTGGATGGAGCCTTGAACAACTGCACTTTAGGAATAAGTGTGTACAATAGGCAATCCAGTCTTCTCATGAACTTCAGCCAAACTTTGCATAAGCTGAATATTCAGAAAATTTCAATGCTTGAGCTTGAATTTTTCCCTAAAAGTATTTTTTTCTTCAAAGATAAAATCCGCAGATATAAAAATAACCAAACACATGAGGAGACAGGATACTGTGAATAAGCCTCATAGAATTAGAGGAAATCATCAAATTCGTATGGAACCGGAAGAGACCCAGAATAGCAGAAGCAATCCTGGCTAGCTAGAGCAGAGCAGGAGGCATCATAGTCCTGAATTCCAAGTTATATTACAAAGTTATAGTGATAAAAACAGCATGGTACTGGCACAAAAGCAGACATGTGGATCAATGGAACAGAATAAAGGATGCAAAAATAACCCCAGGCATATTCAGCTATCTGATCTTTGACACAGGGGCCAAAAACATACACTAGAGAAAAGATAGCCTCTCAAATGGTGCTGAGAAAACTGTCTATGCACAGAGCATTGAATCTAGACCCATATCTCTTACCATGCACTAAACTAAAATGAAAATGGATCAAAGTTCTAAATATTAACACAGAAATAATCTGCTGGAAGATAAAATAGGTAAAACTTTTGAGACATAGGCATAGGCAAGGACTTTCTGAACAGAACACCAGTTGCACAAGAAAGAATACCAAGAATCAACACATGGGATCATATCAAATTAAAAAACCTACACCAACAGAGTGAAGAGATAATCTACAGAATAGGGGGAAAATTGCCAAGTATTCCTCAAAGAAAGGACTAGTATCTAGAATTTATAAAGAGCTTAGAAGATTAGGCTCACACAAAATAAAAGATCCAGTAAAATAATAGGCAACTGAAGTGAATAGACACTCCTTAGAATAAGTCCAGATGACCTATAAATACATGAAAAAATGTTCAACATCTCTGGCCATTAGAAAAACACCAAATGAAACAACACTGACATTAATCTCACTCCAGAAAGAATGGTTGTCATCAAGGAATTGAATAACAGATGCTGGCAAGGCTGTGGGGGAAAAGGAGCCCTCCCACATTGTTGATGGGAACAGAAACTAGTACAAGTATGATGGAGGTTCCTCAAAACTAAAATAGAAATCCATTCAACCCAGCTATTCCCTTTCTAGGTATCTTCCCAAAAGAGTTAAAGACAACAAATTACAGTGATACAGGCATGCCCATGTTTATAGCAGCCCAGCTTATAATAGCTAAATCTTAGAAGTGGCCTATATGTCCATCAACAGATGAATGGATGAGCAAAATGTGGCATTTACGCACAATGCAAGTACTACTCTGCCATAACAGATAGACTTGAGTCATTTGTTGGAAAATGGATTCACCTTGAGTCCATAATGTTAAGTGAAATAAATCAGTTACATAAGGTTAAATATTGCAAAACTGAAAATATGAATAAAGAGCAAAATAAAAGATGAGAGAAAATAGGGAGATCAATTTTTTGCAAATCGGGAGGGGATCATTAGAGGGAGGGAGTAGAGGGGGAGGGAAAGGGAAGGAGACAAAAAAGAATTGAGATTTATTATGTACATGGACCAACTCCTCATGAGGAAAGTAACCATTATGTATTTCAAGCACCGTAAATGAGAAGAAACAAAAACAGACAATAAAATTAGGTACTCTAGATAATTATGAGTCCGTATTTTAACAACTAAGGTTATATAAGCAAAGGAATTTTTAAAAAAATGAATAGCTAGGCTTAAATTTTTAGGAAGGATCTAGAGCAGTGATGGTGACTCTTTGAGAGCTTTCAAGGATGCAAACAGCCCGCCATGGCACGTGTGCCATAGGTTTGCCCCCAGTGGTCTAGAGAATAGAAAAAGGCACACCGTGGTACTTTGAAAAAAGAACCAGTGGAAATTCTAGAACTGTAAAGTACAATAACCAAATCATGAACTCAACAGATAAATTTAAGAGCAGATTAAATAGAGCTAAGGAGAAACAGATATAGTTCAGAGAAAGCTGTTCAAACTGAATCACTGAGAGGGGGGGAGAGAGGGAGGCAGGGAGAGGAGAGAGAGCAGAGGGAAGAAAGGAGGGGTGGGTGGAAAATACTGTACCTACAGAAGAAAGGATAAAAGAAATG
>RJWT010010815.1:0-23832 GCA_004365215.1 Cuniculus paca | reverse complement strand
GATAGCTGTCTTCACCTTTGCCCTTTCTCCAAGAAACCTACTCGAGTTACTATCTTATTAAAATCTTTACTGGATCTCTTATCCCATTTATACTCGTACCCTCTTACTCCTTCCCTTCACAGATAAGCCTGAAACAGTATGTTAGTTCTCTATTTTTATACAGTTTGTTCCTGAAAACATAACTGAAAGACAAAACTAGATTCTCATTTTTTTCAAACAGGGTCTCACACTATATTGTCCAGGTAGCCTCAAACTCACTATGTAGCCCAGACTGACCTCAAACTCATGATCTTCCTGTCGAGATCCCCAAATGCTGAGATTATCAGCTTGTTCCACAGATCTTCACGGTTTTAAGGGAACTCAATCTCCTCTCCCCACAATGATGCCAATTCCCAATTGTAATTCCTTTTTTTTTTGATACCAGAAATCGAACTCAGGACCTCACACTTGCCAGGCAAGCACTTGCATTACAGAGCTAAATCCCTGACCCCTGGAATTCCTTTTTATTCTTTGCAGTCTTTGAAGTTCTTTCTTCAGTGTCCTTTCAGGCTATCTAATCCTGTTCTTTTATTAACTCAACATACAAACATATGGCTTAAGTGCAATACACATTCAAATGACACTACAGATCTGCTGTTAAGAGCCTGCCTGATTCACTTCTAATACATTAAATTTATGATAACTAAGTTTATTAACTAGTGTATTTTTTTTTCTCAACTAATTTTTTTTTAAAGTAAAGAGGACAAACCGGCATGGTGGTGTACACCTATAATCCCAGCACCTGAGAGGCTGACACAGAAGCATTTCAAATCTGAGTTTAGCCTGAGAAATTTAGTGACTCGGTGAGTCCTTGTCTCAAAAAGTTGTTTTTGTTTTTTGCGACAAGATCTCACTATATAGTTCAGGCTGGCCTTGAACTCACTATGTAGCCCAGAGTGGCCTCGAACTTGCAGTGATCCTCTTGCCTCAGTCTCCTGCATGTTGGAATTATAGCCATCAGGCTCCAAAAAATGTTAATTAATTAGAAAGGGCCAGGGATATAGCTCATTGCAAAGGCACTAGGTTTAGCCCTACTACTTCAAATAAGATGAAAAACAATGAAATATTCAAATACCCTCCATAATATATCTATAAATGTCCACTGTCAGATGATACACTACAATAAGAAACTGTGTATATATGCCTGGTGTGTGAAAGGTCAAGCTGTAAAAGAAAACTGCCTGCAGTCTGCGCCCACTGCTCCATTTCTTCACCTCCCAGATACTCTCAATCCTGTTAACCAGTACCTACCTCCATCACCCACCACAATGAAATTAACTCACAGGAGTGCCAAACACACACTTCTGTCCTTATCTGTCTCTGCCACATCTGACAGAACTGAGCACACCTTCTGGATGGAACTGTCACCTCCTTTAACTTCAATGACAACATCTACTGATTTTCCTGTCTTCTTTGGCCTGCCTATTCTCTTTGGCTTTTCCTCTTCCTCCACTCACCCACTAAATAGTGGGGTTCTGTAACAATCTGTGTTAGTAACAATCACTCCTGTTACTTCTCTCAGCAGATTTTCAAGGTTCTACTGCAGTAGATTTCAAAAACCTCTAGTGAGTTTTAAATCTGAAAGCTATTTCTGTATTCCAGACTCACAGAGCAAAGCACCTAAGGCCATCTTCAGCTGGTACCCACCAACAAATGCAAACTAGCAGGGCTCAAAATGAACCCATTATCTTACCTCCGCAGAACCGCTATTCCTTTCTCTCTCAATGAATGCCATTAGCCCCTACGATATTTCTCAATGAAAGACAATTTTTCATGTTAGGGAATCCAATTGAATTTCTCTCATTTGTCTTCCAAATACCTTTCAAATGTCTCTCTTATCCATGCTTAATGCAGGGGCCACGTTAAACTCTTATCTCTATAGAGTTAACTTGCTGCAGCAACTCTATAATCATTATCTCTTTAACCTTGTCTCCACTTTTCCTCTTGCCCCTTTTTTTGTGACAGGGACTCACTATGCAACCTCAGGCTGGCCCTGAACTTACTATGTAGCCACGATGGCCTCGAACACACAGCAATCCTCCTGCCTCAGTCTCCCAACCATTTCTTTTAAAGGACCATAAAATCTTGAGATGAACCTTTCAGGCATGAACTTAGTGTTACTTCTATGTTGATTCTTCAGTGATTTTGTGTTGCTTTAATATAACATCTATCCATCTAGTCCAATGAACTTACTCAGGTGTAATATCCCTTCACCTGAGAAATTGAACACTCTAATCTCTCCACCTGGAATGGCTTTTATTTCGGCCTTAAAAACAAATTTTTAGGGAAGGCATGGTAGCATGCCCCTGTAATTCCAGCACTTGGCAAGCTGAGGCAGGAGAATTGTTGCCAGTTTGAGGCCAGCCTGGGCTACAGAGTGAGCTCAAGGCCAGCCTGAACAGCATAGTGAGACCCTGTCTCAAAAAGACAAAGGCCAGGGATCTAGCTCAGTGGCCTAAGTGCCTGCCTGGCAAGTGCGAGGTCTGGAGTTCAATCCCCAGTGCCTCAGTAAATAAATAAATAAATACATACATATATAAATATTTGAAATATAAAAAAGCTTGTGAGGCCAGGGATATAGCTCAGTGACACAGCACCTCACTGGCAAGTACAAGGTCCTGAATTCAATTCCCGGTACAAAAAAAAAAAGCTTGTGGATGTGACTCAGTGTGCAGGCCCTGGGGTCAATCCTTAATACTGCAAAAATGAAGACAAACAGAAAGGTGGAAGGGAGAAAAGCAGGGAAAAGAGAAAATGAAAAAAAGAAAAAATAAGGAAAATTCCAGCTCTTTGTAACTAGCTGTGCTAGTCTTTGTCTGTGCTGTCACTATCATACTCTGCCAATTTGTTTGGGGTCTAACCTCTTCTTCTAAGGTCTTCTAATTCCTCTCTGCCAGATCTTGTAATTTATGAGCCCTGTGAACCCTTAGAAAGGCTGTCAAGAAAACTTTGCTTTTTAATTAAGCTATCCAACTAAGCAAGTCATTACATTTCCTGACACTTAACACCAGTGAAAAACAAAAAGAGAAACCTTTGATTTGTCTTTTGTTCTTTCTTTCCCTCCTTTTCTCTTCTTTTCCCTCTCCTTCTCCTTATTATACATTCTATAGTTTGGGGAGTGGTTAAAATATCATTTTTGGCCGAGCATGGTGGCACATGCCTGTAGTCCTAGCACTTGGGAGACTGAAGCAAGAGGATCAGCACAAGTTTAAGGCAGGCTGCAAAATGAGGCCCTGTCTCAAACCCCCTAAAAAAATTAATAATATTTTTCACTGTGGTTAAACACATAAAATTCACCACAGTAACTTTTTAAAGTACAGCTCAGCAGTGTTAAGTGCACTCACATTGTGTGCAACCAATCTTTAGAATTCTTTGTGAAAAACAGAAACTATATGGCCATTAAACAATATACACTTTTCTTAAGCACAATACTTACTAGGTAACAAGCAAACAAATTTTAATCTATTGTTTTCATGTAATAGTCTCAATTTTTTCCTATAACCTAAAATTCCAATACACCATCATATTAATATATCCAAATAATATCTAAAAAATTTAATTTTGCATTATTTTCATCATATAATAAAAACTTGGAGTGACTATCAAGACTACATATTCATGCAAAAAACCATTTATTTTGTGCTCCTGTAAAAGACAGGAATATAACTAGGAAATGAGTTCAGTCCTTTTAAATCAATTTGATATTTGCAAACTGTTTAATCTTATCAAAATATTGTACACATTTCTGAGTACCAAAAAATAAGCCTTTTAAAGCAAATTCTAAAGCTTTCATAAATTTTTATTTATGGGAAGAAAAGAAACTATGAAAACAGCCAGTTAACTGGTAGCTACAGATAAACTAATCCTAGGTACTCCAGCTTATTTTTTTCGGCAAAATGAAAAAAATTTTCCCCTATAAGAATAAAATCAAGCCAGGCTTGGTGGCACACTCCTGTAATTCCAGCACTCAGGAGGTTGAGGCAGAAGGAATGTTTCAAGTTCGAGACCAGCCTGGGCTACAAAGTAAGCTCAAGGCCAGCCTGAACTGCATGGCAAGACCCTGTCTCAAAAAGACCAAAAAAAAAAAAAAAAACTCCACCATCGTCATTATATGGTGTATACATGTAGTAAAATGTTACACAGCAGCTCATAAATATGCACTATTACAATGTGTTCATTAAAAATAAAAATACATTAAGAAGTAAATCCAATAATCAGTTGGAACAAAGGGTTCATCATGAGTCTGATTTACACGTTTCATCAACCTTAGTCAATTAATTCAATCATGTTCAGTCCCTCTTTGGGGTAGTTCATTACAAATGTACATCTATCCCTTTCTCTAGCTTTCAATCATTTTCAAAAATTTCCTTGATCTAGCCGGGCATGGTGGCTCACGCCTATAATCCCAGCACTCGGGAGGCTGAGACAGGCGGATCGTTGTGAGTTCAAGACCAGCCTGGGCTACAGAGTGAGCTCAAGGCCAGCCTGAACGGCATAGTGAGACCCTGTCTCAAAAACACCAGGGCTGGGGATCTAGCTCAGAGGTCTAAGCGCCTGCCCGGCAAGCGCAAGGTCGTGAGTTCAATATCCGGTGCCGGGGCGGGGGGGGGGGTGTTCCTTGATCTAATTCCCCTGGTGTATAATGTTTCTCAGTTTTTTCCTCCTCCTAGCAACTAAAATACAATGAAGAAATAGTACTAAGGTCCCCATTAGCCTCTCCCATTACTATACTTCAAAAACATGGGCCGGACACACCTGCAGTCCCAGCACTACTAAGGAGGCTAAGGCAGGAGGATTGCAGCAAGGTTAAGGCCAGCCTGGGCTACATAGTGAGTTCAAGGCCAGCATGAACTACAGAGCAAGACCCTGTCTCAAAGAAAAACAAAACAAACAAACAAAAAAGCAAGGGCTAGGGTATAAATCAGTGAGAGAGTGTTTGTATAGCACATGTGGGGCTGGGTTCTACAGCACTACAAAGACAAAACAAAACAACCACTTCCACCATTGGTCAAGTTACCTGAATTTCTTGTGTCTAAGTTTCCTCGCCTACAAATTAAGGATAAAAAAACTGACTAGTACTGTACTACTTACTGCATGCCTGGCACTCAGCAGGTGGTAAACTACTGAGGCAGAAGGAACACTGAAAAGTCAAGACCAGCCTGAACTACATAGTGAGTTCAAGGCCAGCTAGAACTACACCTTGAGACCCCGTCTCAAAAAAAAAAAAAAACAACTCAGAAAATTATTAAACTTTAAATGAAGCAATGTATGTGAAGTACTTAGCACAATGCCAAACAAAATGAAACCTCACATTAAACAGAAGTTACTGCCATCATTAACATTTTCAGAGGGTCCCACTTCCCACACACTCCAATTTTGTTTCACTTTCAGAAGCCCGCAAGACTGTATCCCATCGACCTAATCTCCAAACAAGCATTCCCACTAGAACCAAACCAATGCATGCTCTCTTCCTCAAAAAATCCAAACTTAGTTCTGAGGTTTTAGAACCTCACACACAACAATCCTCTCACTAGAATGCCTTTCATCTTCCCTTGTCTAGAATATCAGTTCCCTTAGTTCATATCCCACCTGGCCCAGAAAGCATTTCCCAGTCACTCTTACTCTTATTTGTTACTCCCATTTTCTAAAAGGGAGGTAATTCCATGACCCTCAGCTGTCCCAAAAGCAAAATGAGTATCAATATTCCTCGTTTAACAACCTACCTGTCAGATGAATATTCGGACTTTTGGCCTGCCACTCCAACTCCAACTAACAACCCATTTTTTTGGTACGGTTCTGTGTTTTTTTTTTTTTGGTACCAGGAATCCAACTCACAACCTCACGCTTGCGAGGCAGGCACTTGTGCTGCTGATCTAAATCCCCGGCCCTTGTACGTCTTTTTTAACAGAGCCTCAACATCTTTTTTTGATATGGTACACCTTGTTGATACAGTATTGTAATTTTGCTGGTTGTACTATACATTACATAACTATAGCTTTCTGTTCTGTTATACATTACAATACTGCATGTAAGAGTTGTGTAAGTAAAAGTAAAGTCATCAAGCTGGAGCGTGCTTTGACTATTTCTTTGTTTTGAATATTGCAATGCTCACATTATATACAATTATTCATTTAGCAATCAATTCAATTAATGACTTAGCTGCACGAATGAAGCAGGACCAAAATTCAGTCATTAAACAAGGAATGTCTGTACTGCTTTTAGTATAAAGTGAATGAGCTAAACTATTAATAAGTCAAGATGGTCAAGTAATTAAAACAATCTACAAATATTTCTGGATAATAAGATTAAGATTTTCTTTTTCAACCTTTCTTAAAAGTTTTCAAATAGAAAGAATAAAGTTATTTGGCCATTCTATGACTCACAAATCTTGTAATGCTATACATCCTGAAACATCTTCTGGATTATAAATAAAAGATGCATATGTAAATAAATGTCAGTGGAATCTTAACAAATATTTTCTGTATAATTTTTTATTTCTCAAAACATCAGTGATTCATATATGACACCTATTACCCAGTATATATGGTGTTTTCTAACTAAAAGTTCACACTACCTATTGTTTTCCAATAACGTGCATATTTATGACTTTATGCTCTAAATACAAAACTTTTATTGCAAAAGTGATACTGTCAAGGTATTTACATATATTTGAAACACCAAATATAATTTTAAAATATTCTTACCTAATCCTTTTTGTCCTGGATTCTTTGCAAAATTAAAAGTAAACTGGTAAAAATCCTTAAATCGTCCTGGTTCTTTCAATTCTTGTTCCATCTTGGGTATTTGAGCCTTTAGCTTTTCTATGCTGTCACATCTACATTACAAAATTAAGTTTATAAAAGGTTAACTTTTTTACTATGAATTAAAAATGTAACTTATTTATTCCCATGAGGGCTTATATTTACTTCCTAGCACTTCTTTTTTTAAAAAAAAAATCAGATAGTTGAAATTTCATCTTTTTATATTATATAAATATAAATAAATATGCTAATATCCCCCTTAACCAAAGGGGTTATGTTCCAAGACCCCCAGTGGATGACTAAAACTTCAGATAGTATCAAACCCTATATTATCTTTTTTTCCTATACGTGTATCTATGATAATGTTTAATTTATCAAATTGGGCACAATAAAAAATTAACACTAAAAGAGAATTTTAACAACATTTTGTAATAAAAGTTATGTAGTCTTTCAAAGTATACTTTTTCACTTCAAGGAAGCACTTAACAGCTCTTCTTTGGGCACACCCAAACTGCCAGTCTTGTTACTCCTGCACTCCGGGACCACTACTCAGAAGGTTACTGAATGCGAGCACTGGGATACAGATACAGCCGAGCTGCTAAGTGAGACAACTATTAACCAACAGGCATGTAGTAGTATGATGAAGACACACTGGACAAAGGGAAGACTCACATCCCAAGCAGAACAAAACAGGGTGGCAGTTTCATCACAGTACTTAGAAAAATGCATAATTTATAAATTGTTTATTTCTGAAATTTTCCAATTAATAATTTGGGACCACGGTTGACTAGATCACTGAAACCCCAAAAAACAAACTAAGGATAAAGAACTCTTATATGAAGTGAAAGAGGAGGAGGTCTGGAGTGATTAAATGTTACAAATAATTACTATTTTTAAAAGAAATGGGCTGCTACTTTTAATTACATAATTCACTAGACTATTGACATGCTGACAGAAGTCAGCTTCAGTGGGCAGATGAGGAGAGACACGGGCAGCCTCGTGACCGCACACTGGCTGCGTCAGACACTGCTCAGGCGTGATTCCACTGTAGGCCTGGCTTCCACACCCACTGGAAATACGGCCTCCTGCTTAGGTGGAGAAGCATTTCTCTGAAAACTTGCTTCTTGCTACATACAAAGCTCAATGATAAACATCAGCTACCACTTTTAACTGAATTATCTCAAATCAACACTTTTTTTTCTGTATCTGCAAAACAGTCAACTTTCAAAAGTTGGAAAGGTAAGTACCAAGATTCACTTTTGTCAAAAACCAGAAATATATATATATATATATATATATATATATATATATATTTTTTTTTTTTTTTTTTTTTTGCTTTTTTGAGATGGGGTCTTGCTATGCAGTTCAGGATGGCCTTCAGCTCGCTTTGTAACCCAGGCTGTTCTCAAACTCGCAAGAATCCTGCCTCAGTCTCTGGAGCTCTGGGATTACAGGAGTGTGCCACCAAACCCAGCTACGAATATACATTTTGTAAAGATGCCACCAAAAACACAAAACAAAAAAACTAGTCTACTTTCTTCCCTCCTCTAATCATTTTTGCTTTTTTATTTTTTTCTACATTCATTACGACATCTTCTAGATCATTAGTTATAAAATAAAATTTTCAGACTGGAAGCTCATCACATTTTGTATGAATTCAATTTCAACTGAAAATGAAAAAACATTCTTTCCCATGAAAACTGCATCCGGCATTAAAAACAAAATCCATGCTCAGGATGATGTCTTTGGCTATAGAACAGTCCAGGCAAGGTTATGAATTTATTCCCTCTCAGCAAGGCGGGGGGAGGGCAGCAGGGTGAGGCGAGACAGGTTTCGCAAACATAGCTCAGGCAGGCCTAGAAACTCAAGATCCTCCTGACTCAGAGGATTTCAAATGTGTACCACCAGGCCCGGCTTACCTCTCATCTTTAAACCTGTCCTTTGTGTGTATGTACACTTGGGGGGGTGGGAGGGCGTGTAATTAGGGACTGAGCCCAGGGCCTCGAGGATGGTAGGCAAATGCTCTATCACTGAGTTATATACCTAGTTCTTCTTTATTTTGAGACGGGGTCTAGCTAAATTACCCAGGCTGGCCTCGAATTCAACAAGTCCCCCATCTCAGTCTCCCATGTAACTGAGATGACAGGCATGCACCACACCTGGCTGAAACCCACTCTTCTTTGCTGTACTTCATAACAGTGGGCTACGAGCCAACAGGCTTCATTTTTCTTGCCAACCTGTTCAACAGGAGGCTCTACCAAGAGACAGCAATGAAAGGCAGGAAGGAGACTGAGGAACTTTTACCTCAGGTTGTTATTTCTGTAGAGGACAGCAGTTTTGGTGACAACTCTTCCAACTCCCCAGTAAGTATTTTCTTAAACACTGCAGTGACCCTGCTGCTGCAGTGGCTACACCTTCTCCCCCATCCTCTCAAACACCACCTGCTAGGATCTCTTCACTCCTAAATTCCTTCCTTGTACATGCACTTCACTCAGCAGTGGGGGCCACAGCTACTGCTAGATACTGTTACACCATAAGAGTTTTCTTTTACATAGTATAACAGTTTTTTTAATTTTCCCTGCTCCAAAAACTGGTGTGCTTTTGTGTCTTGACTGGGCCCTGACTGGTGACGATGGCCCCCAGGCTCAAAAGGCAGAACACCTGGGTTCCAGTGTTACCTATCTCTATTATTTCTTTGTACCTGTTCATCTCTAAAATGAGACTGTAACTACTACAAAACTGTGAAGAAGTAGGTGAAGTGCTTAGCACAGGTACTGAAATGAAAAAATGTTCAATTCACACTAGCTATTATTATTCAACAGTGGACCACTAAAAAGAAAGGGCAGCCTGTTATCTACCCAAAAATGAAAATTCTGCAGTCTCAATAAATAGACAACTACATGTCATAAGTAAAACCTCCACCCATGACTTTGCATCTATTCACCCAAAGTCATTCAGGTAATTAAGCTGTCAAGGCACAAACAGAACAAAATGCAACAAGTAACTTCTAAATTCCTTCCAGTTCTAAAATTCTAGGATTTTATCAATTCAGAGTTGATGGTCTCACATTAGGAAATAACTTAACAACCTTGCTCGTTCCTTTCTTTTTTTGCTCATTTCATTATTAATGCATGATTTTAATATTAGTGAATCAGAAACAAATGAAAATGAAAATACAATGTGGAGTGAGTTATAACAATTATATATAGATAACTTGACAACCCCAGAAAATTCTTTACTATTTACACTAATGTTTGTGGACTGGTAAATCTTAAATTTATATTTAAAAACTGATGACAAAGCAGACATGGTGGCACATGCCTGTAAATCCAGCACGCTGAGAGGCTGAGGCAAAAGGATCACAAGTTAGTGCTCATCTAGGGCAACTTAGTGATGCCCTGACTCAAAATTTTAAAATTGTTTTAAAAGAGTAAGAAAAGTAGATCAGCACAAAGACCTGGGTTCGATCCTCAGCACTGGGGGAAAAAAAAAAGATGCTGTAACTCAGTTCTGTAATTCTCATGGCACTGTGTCTAACTTCTCATGGTAGTTACATACTCACCCTAATTCTGTCATGCCGTCCATGAACTCCTGCTTGGAGAACTCACATTGTGTTGCTGCTCTGAACTTCCATGCAATGATCAAAACACTAATGCTGGCTGGATCAAGTGCCAGGTCATCACAGAATTGCTGTATACCATCTATTCCAATTTTATTTTCATCTTGAGGATCTTTAAAAGTAACAAGGCAGTATCAAATTAGTGCCATATTTTGTTATGCTACATTCCTACAAATGAAAAGGCAATGCTTCATTTTCCATTTGAAAAAGATGGAAATATACCAAAGACATAGACCTATGCTAACAGAGATTTTCCCTATATAATAATTAAAGCCACTATGCCCCACAAACAACATTATTAAAGATTACAGGAGGGTATATAGCCATGTGAAAATTTCCCCAGACTTAAAACACTGAGAAAATTAGACATGACCTTGTATAGGGACAAGGGATTATGACTCAACATATCCAGATTTTGTTTAAGACAACATTCTAAATTAACAGTATTATGTACAGAAATCTCCTTTAGCCCCCTACCCTATGCTAAACATCAAACCCAGGGTCTCACATGCTAGGCAAGTACTGGACCACTGAGCAACATTCTCAGCTCAGAAATTCTGTTTTCTTAAAAAAGTTCATTTTATTGTAACAATCACTTCTTAAGAGTTTTAGAAAAACTAAAAACTATACAATTCTATCTTAATATAAGCCTCTATATCTGCTGTTTAAAGGAAAAAATATCAGGCAATTTCAAAATAATGATATACACAAGGAGAAAGAGAAAGTGAACACTACTATGAAATAAGACTTGCTGGGCTCACCAGTGTGAGAAGTTGAAAGAAACAATGTATGTATATAGTTACGATAGTTATACTACTAAAAGAAATGGAGTATAACATGCAAATAAAATCACATATATCTAAGGTGTAAAAAAATCCCAAAAAACAAATATGACTTCCTGGGGCTGGGGATGTAGCTCAGTGGCACATCACCTGCCTGGCAAGTACAAGGCCCTGGTTTGATTCCGGTACCAAATAAATAAAAAAATAAATGACTTGCTAATACCTTTCTGAAAGTTATCTGGCAATAACTCTAGCAATAAAAATATTCTGACTTTGGAGCATGAATTATGAATAAATTTTTCAGAAAAAATTTCCAATTATATATATACACACACACACACATACACATTTATATAAACATAAAAAACATGGAAGATCCACATCCATCTATTAAATATTGGTTACTAAACTTGGTGAATACAGATAAAGATAGAAAAGCTATTAATTTTTTGTTTAGTTACCTATTACACACTTTTGTTTTTGCTTTTGTTTTTTAATGGTATTGGTAATTCAACCCAGGGCCTCACACATGCTAGACAAGTGCTCTATCACTGAACTACATCCCTGGCCCTTTGTTATGTTATTTTTTAGGATTGAGCCAAGGGGCCTTTCTAAAAACAGGGTTTGCCTAAATCGCCCAGGCTGGCCCCAAATTTAACAAACTTTCTGCATCAGCCTCCAAGTATCTAGGATTACAGTTATGTGCCCTCACCTGGCCCTGCTTAGTTTTTAAAAAGTGTATGTGGTGGAGGACACCTGTAATCCCTAAATTTGGGAGGCTGAGGCAGAAGGATCACCTTGGCTATATGAGTTCAAGGACAGCCTGAACTATATAGTGAGACCTTGTATCAAAAAAAATAAAATAAGTTTAATTCTATAATTATTCTATAATTCTGTCATTCCTTTAAAAGTCATTACTCAAATTTTATTAAAATCTAGTACAGCAAGGCCAGGCTGGTGGTCATGCCTGTAATCCCAACACTCAGGAGGCTGAGGCAGGAAGATCACCATGAGTCTGAGGCCAGCCTGGGCTCCACAGTGAGTTCAAGGTGAGCCTGAGCTGCGCAGTGAGACTCTGTCTCAAAAAAACAAACAAACAACAAAAACAAAACAAAAAATTGGTCCAGCAGAATTTCACAAAATTGAAGGGAGGAAGCCAAGCATGGTAACCCTCACCTATAATCCCAGCATTTGGGGAGGCTGAGACAGGAGGATCACCAAATTCAAGCCCACCCTGGGAAACAGACACTTAGGGAAACCCTGTCTTAAAATAAAAAATAAAAATAGGGCTGGGAATGTAGCTCAGTGCAAAGTCGCTGAGTTCAATCCCTGGTATCACAGAAAGGGGAGGGGAGCATGGTAGCCCCTGATCTCCTAGTCTCAAATTGGGTAATGGGACAGAAAAAAAAGAAGCAATGAGTTAAGATGTGATTTTAATGAAAAGAAGAAATAATTTCTCCTCTCAGATCTCCTGAAATAATTCTAAATCTATAGAGCTCCGCTGGACACACCCACCCAGCTTATATATTCTATGTAGTATTTAATTTCTCACAAACTCATAACTTTAGAAATACTTAAAGTCACACGCAAACACTCACCTTTGTATCTATTGTATAGTTGTTCTAACTTCTTCCTGTCCAATGATCCTTTTACACTCTCTCGTATATAAAGTTCAGGATTTTGGAAAAAATTATCTGTTGCAACATCTAACTTCCAGTCATTTTGAGAAAGACAACTTACTGCAGTTTTTTCACTAGATTGTGTGAAGATCATAAACTGTCGAACTTTATCCTTCTGCGATGATTTCAACTTGTTCTATTGAAACCAGAAAATAAACTGAAACTCTATGTAAAATCACATAAGACTAAGTTTTTCTATATGGCTGATTAATCATTCTCAGTAATATTTTTCCTCATAAAACATTAAAACATTTTAGCTTAAGGTTTATTTTAGATCTAATAATAATAAGATAATTTTTCTAAAAAATCTGCAACACGTTAGTAGTTTTGGAAAACTAGCCAGGGCTGAGGACACTCGCCCGCCCTGCATTTCTCCTAAGGGGACAGCTCTAAGAGCAGGTGGAAGTATAAAGGCTCTGGAAGGGAAGCGCTGCTACTCTCACAACCCTTACCAAGCCCAAAGCTCCAAGAGGGAGGGGAAGGACAGAAGTGACACTATTTAGCCAGTCAGTCAAAAGACTTGGAGAAAATGAGATTAACAGGTATTTGTTGCAGTCCTAGTATCTTCTATAAAAGATCCCTAAGGCCATGTCATATTATCTGTATTGTTTTCCTGGTTTGTTTTGTTTTGCTTTGTTTTTGGTTTTGTTTTTGGTTTTGTTTTTGGTATTTTTGAGACAGGGTCTCACTACACAGTTCAGGCTGGTCTTGAATTCACTTTGTAGCCCAGGCTGGCCTCAAACTTGC
Source organism: Cuniculus paca (assembly GCA_004365215.1). Classification (NCBI taxonomy): domain Eukaryota; kingdom Metazoa; phylum Chordata; class Mammalia; order Rodentia; family Cuniculidae; genus Cuniculus; species Cuniculus paca. Next base: position 10,205 of record RJWT010010815.1, on the reverse strand, counting down.
AGGATCCTCCTGCTCCAGCCTCCGAAATGCTGGGATTACAGGCAGGCACCACCACTTCTTGTGCTGCTGGGGGTTGTACCCAGGGCTTATGCGTGCAAGGCAAAAGCTCTACCACTGAGCCACATCCCCAGCCCTTTTCTGCCACGTTTAACAAATAAAAGGAAGCAAGAGAACATCAGTATCCTACAGTTCTCTTGGTATTCATGAACTACATAATTATCACTATAACTTCCTCATATTTACAACTTTTAAGTAGAATTATCCTCTTCTCTTTCTACTGAAGAAATCACCACTTTCTCCTAGCCTGAGCCTAAGAGAGGCCATTTCTCGCTCTCCTCAAAGAACCCTTCTGCTGTAATAAAGTTTTCATCTGCCCCAGGCTGACAAGGATTCACTTCTCACTTGACCTGAACCCAAAGCAAAAGAAGGCAAAGTAATGAGGCCCTCTCCTCTCTTCCAGCACCAAGAATCGTGTTCGCCCTCCCCGCTCACCCAAGCTAGGTCTCCTGCACAATTTCAGACTCCCCAGTGATTTTCCTCCCGCTCCTAATACAGTCTCTCAGCAAAATAGCTGGGTTCCTCTTACACTAGCTACAATGGTAAATGAGAAAGGAAATACTTGAGAACAGCACATATTAACAGGTATTCTGTAGTTTAAGAAACACATTTGAGAACCCCAGAATCTATGATCTGGTCCAAACCAACAGATCACAATCCTCAACTCCCTGACTGGATAGATGAGAGAAACACCCAGAAAGTTAAGGCACTGGTTCATAAAACCCACTCAAGTTGTTTAGTAGAAATGAGACAAGCACAAAGAGATCTCATATACCCAAGTCTTATTACTCTTTCCATAAACAGCAATGCTTGTTGTATGTATTTATAAAGCTTCTGAGATTCTCAAGGAAAAAAAAATCACCAAAGATAAATATTTCTAGCTATCACAAAGTAAAAATAAAAACCAAGCAAATTCACATATGAAAAAAACCAACCCTGGCCAGAAAAGGTAGTGCATGCCTATAATCCCAGCACTAGGAAGTCTGAGGCAGGAGCATCAGTTCAAGGCCAGCCTAGACTACATAGTGAGTTCAAGGCTAACCTGAACTACTTAGTGAGACCCTGTTTAAAAACAAACAAACAAACAAACAAACAAAAAAACACCCAACCCTATCTCTCACAATATCAAATAAGTTTATTCCCAGGAGTCTGATCTGATGGCCAAACACTCCCCACTTCATAAATGTTACTATTTAGAACTACATATTATATATTAAAAATCTCAACATCTGTTCTCCATTAAAACTGAGAAACTCTGAATACACTAATCTATCAGGAGTTCAAGGCCAGCCTGGACTACATAGTGAGTTCAAGGCTAACCTGAACTACTTAGCAAGACACTGTTTAAAAAAACTATCACCTCTGGACATCAGGTAAGTCATATTCCATTATATGACACATCTCCCAAATATCTAAGATTCTTCCCTTCTGAAAACTACTTCCTCTTTGAGATGTATTATTCGATGAAAACAAATTCAATGACACCAAAGGCCAGGGAAGATAAAACTATTTTGATTTCAACTTTTGTTCTTATAATTTTAAAAGTTAGTTATCTCTTCCTTAAACCACATGGTGCACTGACATTTTAATCCTCTTCTGAACAGAGAAGTACCAGAGGGAGACTGTGATCATCACTGATTAACTGATGGCTGCACAATGTTGTAGGAAGTCCTGGGGATGACCTGGAAGTACCAACCACAGGCCATGCCCCAGAAATTAATTTTTAATTAAACCTGGTATAATTTCTTGCATAACTTTCTCCCTACTTTCCTAAATACTACAGACAAAACAATCAGGTTTATTTAGGGTTTGAGCATATGGTATTAAATTCAGTGCTCTGTTCCTTAAAGTTTGTTTGGTTTATTGTTTATTTTGTTTTTTGACATTTTGAGAAAGGGTTTCACTCTGCAGTTCAGGCTGATCTTGAACTCACAGTAATCCTCCTGCCTCAGCCTCTTGAGTTCTGGAATTACAGGCCTGCACCACCACACTGGCCTGTTTCCTGAAGTTTTAATCTTTGTTGGAGAGAGGAAGTAAAATACAGTGTAAACCAGGCGTGGGTGGCTCACACCTGTGATCCCAACGCTGGAGAGGCTGAGGCAGGAGGATCAAAATTGAGGCCAGCCTGGAAAACATTGCCAGACTTTGTCTCAAAAAAAAGAAAAGAAATTTTAAGTCACTTCTGAGCCCGACTATTCATCCTACTATTGAGTTCCTATCACAAAGCAAGACATCAGAAAATCAAGAGAACAAAGATAAAAGATTGTCTTACTACACAAATAAGAAAATCACACAAATTAATTCCATGTTGTCCCTTTAAAAAAAAACTATATGAAATAAATACTTCAGTGTAATTAACTATTTTAACTGATTCAAGTATAAATTTCTGGTATCTGGAGCAATATCGATATATTTTAAGAAAAACCTACAGCTATCAATTTCCAACAGCATAAAGCCTAAAAGGTGATGCCTTGCAAAGAAAACAATAGTTTGGATTCCAGTTATGCCAAGAGGTTATGGGCAATCCCATTTGTAGGCCGGGCTCAAACTCACAGCAATCCTCCTACCTCAGTCTACAACTGCCTTTAGCCTCCCGAGTGCTGGAATCACAGAGGGGTGCCACCACACCCAGTTAAAATACTGCATATATTTTTTGATTATTTGAAATTCTGGCAAAAAAAAAAAAGAGAGAGAGGACATTTTCTATATATGCACCAAATACAGGTACACCCAACTATATAAAATAAATATTAAGGAACCTGAAAAATCAAATAAGCACCAATACACTTCCAGTGGGGGGGGGGCTCAATACCCCACTGTTACAAATAGATCAACTACACAAAAAAAAAAAAAAAAAATCAACAAATAGCCAGGGATTCCGTTCAGCGGCTTAAGCATCTGACTGGCAAGCATGAGGTTGTGAGTACAAACCCTAGTACAAAAAAAAAAAAAAAATCAACAAAGAAATACCAGAACTGAGCCAAACTCTTGAACAATGGACTTAGGTGATGTCTACAGTGTTCCACCCCACAATATCAGAATACATATTCTTAATTGCACACAGGACATCCTCCAAAATAGACCACATACTAACTCATAGAATAAGCTTAAGTAAATGCAAATAATTGAAATTATTCCATGCATATTATCAGATCACAGTGCAACGAAACTGGCAAAAGAAACCACGAGAAAATCATAAAAACGAGGAAATTAACACCCTCCTGAACAACCAATGGTTCAAGATGAAACTAAAGAAATTAGTTTATACAATTAAACTATAATGCCTATACAATATACTGAAATTTACGGGACACAATGAAAGCAGTCAGTCCTATGAGGGCAATGTGTAGTAGGGGTAAACACCCATCTCAGGAAAACAGAGCAAGCTTAAATAAACAACCTAATGTCGAATCTCAAGCTTCTAGAAAAAAGAGCAAATCAAGCCCCAAGCTCATAGGAGGGAGGAAATTATAAAGATCAGAACAGAAATTAATGCAATGGAGACTAAGAAAACAATGCAAAAAAATCAAAGAACTAGTTCTTTCAAAGACCACATATAACTGACAAACCCTTAGCCAACTTATCAAAAAAAAAAAAAACTCAAATCCATGTAATTAGGAATGAAAAGGATGAAATCACAAGATTCTGCAGAAATCCACAAGATCATTTAATACCTACTTCAAGAATCTGTATTTTAAGGGCTGGGGATCTAGTTCAGTGGCCTAATAAGCACCTGCCCAGCAAGCGCAAGGTCATGAGTTCAATCCCTGGTGCCACCAAAAAAAAAAAAAAAAAAAAAAAAAAAAAGAATCTGTATTTTAATAAGATGGAAAACAAAGAAATTGACAGATTTCTAGATACATATGAATTACCAAAGCTGAATCAAGAAGAGATAAAAAAATCTAAACAAACCAGTATCAGTCAATGAAATTGGAGATGTAATTAAAAACTTACTAACAAAGAAAAGCCCAGGAACTCGTGAATTCACTGCTGAGTGCTACAAGAAATTTAGAGAAGACCTAATGCTGCTACTTCTCAAACTCTTTCATGAAACTGAAAGGGAAGCAATACTCCCAAATTCATCCCTGGAAGTAAGCATTACCCTGATAGCAAAACCACCAAGGGATCCAACCAATGAAAGAGAACTACAGGCCAATCTAATGAACGTAGATGCAAAAATCCTCAATAAAATGACAGACACAATGCAGCAAATCATCAAGAAGATTATACACCATGAGCAAGTGGTATTCATCCCAGGGATACAGGAATAATTTGATATACACAAATCGATAAATGTAATATACCATATTAACAAAGCAAAGGACAAAAACCATATGATCATCTCAATAGATGCAGAAAAAAACACTTGACAAAGTCCAACACCCATGCATGATAAAAAATCCTACAGAAAATTGGAAGCTGGGCCTGGTGGCACATGCCTGTGATCCCAGCACTTGGGAGGCTGAGACAAGAGGATCATTGCAAGCTCCAGACCAGCCTGGGCTACAAAGTGAGCTCAAGGCCAGACTGAATGGTATAGCGAGACCCTGTCTCAAAAAGACAGGGGCTGAGGATTTAGCTCAGTGGCATAAGTGCCTGCCTGGCAAGCTCGAGGTCATGAGTTCAATCCCCAGGGGAAGGTGGGGGGAATTGGAATAGATCATCCTTATCTCAATCCGATAAAATTCATCTATGACAAACCAACAGCCAACATCATACTAAATGGACAAAAACGGAAAACTTTCACTCTAAAATAAGGAACATGACGAGGATGTCCATTATCACCACTCTTCTTCAATATAGTTCTAGAAACATTAGCCAGTGTGATTACACAAAAAAAAGAAACAAAAGGAGTAAGGATAAGAATGGAAGAAGTTAGCCAGGCATGGTGGCTCACGCCTGTAATCCCAGCACTCGGGAGGCTGAGACAGGAGGATCATTGTGAGTTCAAGACCAGCCTGGGCTACAAAGTGAGCTCAAGGCCAGTCTGAATGGCATAGTGAGACCCTGTCTCAAAAAGACAAGGGCTGAGGATTTAGCTCAGAGGCCTAAGCACCAGCCTGGTAAGTGTGAGGTCATGAGTTCAATACCTGAAGCAGTTAAAAAAAAAAAAAAAAAAAAAAGAATGGAAGAAGTTAAATCACTATTTGCAGATAACATGATTCTCTCCACAGAAGACCTCAAAAACTTCACGAGACTTCTAGATTTAATAACCAAAGTCAGCAGCACAGCTGGATACAAAGTCTACACTCAAAAATCAACAGCATTCCTGTAGACAAATAACAAACGCACTGAAAGACAAATTAGGGAAACATCTTATACATTAGCATCCAAAAAAAAAGGAAAGAAAAGAAAAAGAAAAAAGAAATACTTAGGAATCAATCTAACAAAGGAAGTAAAAGCCCTTTACATTGAAAATTACAGTACTCTGAAAAAGGAGATTGAAGAGAGTATCAGAAAATCAATATCCCTTTTTCTTGGGCAGGAAGAACCGACATGGTGAAAATGGCGACAGTTCCAAAATTGTTAATACAACTTTAATGCAATTCCGATCAAAATTCCAACAGCATATCTCACAAAAATAGAGAAAACAATCCTGAAATTCATTTGAAATCAGAGGAGACATAGATTAGAAAAGGCAATTTTGGGTAACAAAAGCAAGGCAGGGGGCATCACAATCCGTAACTTGAAATTATATTACAGCTGGGGGTATAGCTCAGTGGCACAGCACCTGCCCGGCAAGTGCAAGATCATGAGTTCAATTCCTGTTACCAAAAAAATTATATTACAAAGCTACTGTGATAAAAACAGCATGGCAAACTCAGTGTGGTGGCACACACCTGTAATCCCAGCACTCAGGAGGCTGAGGCAGGAGGACTGCCCTAAGTTCAAGGCCAGCCTACGATACATAGTGAATTCAAGGCCAACCTGGACTATGCAGCAAGACCTTGTCTCAAAAAACTAAAATAAATAAATTTTAAAACAGCATGGTAAGCTGGATGCAGTGGCTCATACCTGTAATCCCAGCACTCAGGTGACTGAGGCAGGAGGATCAGTCTAAGTTTGAGGTCAGCCTGGGCTACAAAGTGAGTTCAAGACCAGCCTGAACTGCACAGTGAAACTCTGTCTTAAAAGACAAACAAACAAACAAAACAGTGTGGTACTGGTGGAAAAAAAAAAAAAAGCAGACCCAAGGATCAAAGGAACAGATTAGAAGACGCAGAAACAACTCCAGACATACAGTGACCTTATCTTCCACAAAGGAGCCAAATACCTTCATTGGAAGAAAAATAGCCTGTTTAATAAATGATACTGGAAAATCTGTCTTTCTAGATGCTTAAGATTAAAACTAGACCCATACATTTCATCAAGCACTAAAATAAAATTGAAATGGACCAAAGATCTAAATATTAAAACAGAAACACTAAATTTGCTGGAAGATAGAATAGGTAAAAACTCTTGAAGACACTGACTTTGTGAGGTAACGACTTTATGAAAAAAACCCCAACTGCATAGGAAGTATCACAAACAATCAACAACAGGGGCCTCATCTTATTAAAAAGCTTTTGCACAGCAAGAGAAACCCCCAACAGAGAAGAGACAAGACAGCTGTTCTTCAGACAAAGGACTAGTATCTAAAATATATAAAGAACTGAAAAAAAAATCAGACTCCCCAAACTTAAAGACCCAAAAGGGGACATCTGAAATAGACACTTCTCAGATGAAGAATTAGATACAATAAATTTATGAAACAACGTTCAACGTCACTGATCACTTGAAAGACGCAAATTAAAACAAGCTGAGATTTCATCTCACTCCAGAATGACTATTATCAAGAAATCAACCAATGACAAATGCTGGCAAGGATGTGGGAGAAAAGGAACTCGGCTCCACTGACGGCAGGAATGTAGACTGGTGTAACCACTGTGGAAATCAGTGTGGAGGTTCCAAGAAAAACTAAAATTAGAGATCCCCCATTCGACCCAGTTATTCCCTTTCTTGCTATTGTCCTGAAAGAATTAAAAGCATCACACCACAGCAACATATGCACACCCGTGTTTATAGCAGCAGTCTGTAATAGCTAAATCTTGGCAAGAGACCAAATGCCATCAACCAATGAATGGATAAAAAAAGATGTGTTTTTTAACACAATGGAGTACTGCTCAGTCATAAAGAAGGATATACCCGAGACTTTTTCGGTAAAGAGATGCAGCTTGAGACCATATACTTAAGTGAAATAAATCAGACACGCACGTGTAAAATCTGCACTATTTCTCTCGTGTGAGAAACTGAAATTGTAGATAAGGACCAAAATGTACAATAGGAAGAAAATGTTCAAATGGAAAAGGAAGCTAGAGAGGGGAGGGAGGAGAAAAAGAAGGAAAGGAAAAGAAAAAAAATGAGAAAAGGAAAAAATGGAAACAAAGCTTTTGTAAACAAAGAGGGAAAGAAGGGTTAAAGAGAGGGTAGGAGGCTAGGGGAAAAAAGAATCAAGTTATATTATGTATAGGTATAAATTCCCTATGATGAATGTGATCATTATGTATACCTAAAATGTACCAATAAACTTAATTTAAAAAAACAGACCAACACACAATAAACAGAATTTTTTAAAAAGATATACACAGGTACAAATTCCCTATGATGAATGTTATTATGCATAACTAAAATGTTACCAATAAAAAAAAATTTTTAAATGCAAAAAAAAAAAAAAATAGAGCTGGGTGTGGTGGCGCATGCCTGTGATCCCAGTACTCCGGAGGCTGAGGCAGGATTGTCAGGAGTTTAAAGACAGGCTGGGCTATGCAATGAGTAAGGCCAGCCTACACAGGGAGACTGTCTCGAAAAACTAAAATTAGGCAGGGAGTGGTAATACACGTGTGTAATACCAGCACGCAGGAGGTTGAAGCACAAAGATCACTGAGAGTTTAAGATCAGCCTGCGGTACAAAGTAAGTTCAAGGCCAGCCTGAACTACACAGTGAAATCCTGTCCCAAAAAAAACAAAAACAAACAAACAAACAAAAAACCCTAAAAATATATAAATAAAGGGCTGGTGGTCTAGGAGTTCAGTGCAAAGCTCTGGGTTAAATTTCCAGTACTACTGAAAAAAGTCATTAAGTTCTTTTTGCTAATTCTTCATTATCTATGATAATAGAGAAATAAAGTCCTAAAATTTTACTGGTGTTAGCTCTATTTCAACTGATCCTCCCAAACTTACTGTTTAAACTTCTAACAAAAGTCAGAAGTAGCTAATTTAAATCTGCTTTCCAAACCAGGCACGATGGCTTGCACCCATAGTCCCAGCTAGTACTCAGGAGGCAGGGAGAGGTGGGGGAATCACTCAAGCCCAGGAATTACATACAGACCAGCCTAGGCAGCACAGCAAGAGTCCCATCTCAGAAAATCACTTGTTCTCCTCTCTCCACAAACATTCTGCTAAGGAAATCACCAATTAACAAAAAGATTGCTGGGCCAGGGACTTAGCTCAGTGGCTCACGTGCCTGCCTGGCAAGCATAAGGTTGTGAGTTCAACCCCCAGTACCAAAAAAAAAAAAAAAGATTGCTAAGGCAAACAAAACATAAAAGAAATGAGATGCTTAAAGTTCCATGTGTACGGCTAGCACTCGACAGTGTGCAGTGTTTATTTCATAAAAAGAATAATCCTTGAAGGAAAAAAAACTCTAAAACTTGGTATCTACTCAAATCCAAAACAGAAATATTAAGATCCTTTGACTAATAAGCACTCTAAATGTTTTGCGAAATGAAAATACCCTTAATATAACAACTTATCCTTGTGCTCAGTATTAAGGAGTTCAAAAGTATAATTCAACAGAATTCTTTAGAAAAGAACTATTTAAAAGTAAATCTCTCCTAAAAATTTTACATTGTAGATAAGCAAGCCTAACCACTGTCAGTGACCTGGAACAGTACTAACCATATAAAACAAATTCAATGAAGTATTGATCCCTTGTGTTTTTCTTCTTCTTCTGCGGGTGCACACACTAAAAGTGGCCAGGTGAGCTAGGTAACTCCTCACTGATAGTCACTTGGCTATTCAAGAGCTTGCTTCTGCCCACATGCAACTGAATCCTATTTGGAACTATTTCTCATCATCAAATGTCATGGCTAATACCACTGTAACTGGAACACCACATATTGAAATTTAAAAGGGGGTTTTCTCCCATATTTTTCTTGTGATTGACCCAACCTATGAGACTACAATCAAAATAGCCATTTGATTCAAATGAGCTCTGCTACTTATACACCGAAAGAATATGAACTTTCAATTACATGCTTAATGTATATATCAGATCATTTGAAAGGAAGTACCCCGGTTGCTATTTGACATGCTGAGGAGAAAACCAGAATGAAACTGATCAGAAATTACAAAACTATACTGACATGGTGCTTCTTAGGTTATAAGAAAAAAAGAAAAAGAGGGAGGTAGGTTTGCTGGGGAGATTCAGTGTAGCCAGAGACCATGCTTCTACTCCTGGCCCTGTCATGTATCAGTTCTTCACTTTGGTTCAAATTATTTAGAATGCTAAATCTACATTTCCAGATATGCTAAAAGAGTGTAGCAGTAACTCCTATTTCACAGGTGGGAATGAAGATTAAATAGTTGTAAAATGTTAACATATTATGTTCTCAATAAATGTTAATTTCCTTTCTCCCCAAAGGCCTACACTTCCTGCATATAGTCATTAAACTACATACATACCACTAGATTATATTCAACATACTCAGTGATCTATGAAAAAGGTCTTGTGCTATTTCTACTAACCCAAGTTGGACAGGTGATGGCCAACAAGTTTTTATTGAACATTAGGCAGTCATCCTAAAATTCAAAACCCTATGTATAAGCTGCACAGTTAAAGAAAACTTCACTAAGGGTCTTGTCTTTCAAAACATTTATCTAGGGTTGGGGATATAGCTCAGCAGCACAGAGCCTGCCTGGCAAGCACAAGGTCCTGAGTTCGAGTCCCATACCAAGAAAATAACAAATAAATAAAAACAATTTTCTATAATACAATAGGGCAGCATGTGACACAAGAAACAAGGACTATCATACTACTCAGAATCATCAGTGGTTTTCCATCTGTCTGAGGAGCACCACCCTAGTCCCTTACAATGATCACTCGGGCC